>JAEVFF010000952.1:0-56050 GCA_018901945.1 Pugionium dolabratum | reverse complement strand
GACATGTCAAGTTGATCGGCCAGTTAATATGGTTATTCTAAACTGATCATTGGTGCTCATTGAGTAAAGGCTTATAAATGAAGCATAATGCATGGCATCACGCACTTTGGAATAGATGGGATTACTTGGATGCTTTTTCGTATCCAGTTCTGTCTATAATTTTGTCACAATATAGAAAATTTAACTAGCTTATTGTGGGCATTGGATTCGTGTCATACTAAGCTACAAATCAAAATTTATGGACGATTTAGTGCAGACATGTCAAGTTGATCGGCCAGTTAAAATGATCATTCGAAACTGATCATCAGTGCTCATTGAGTAAAAGCTTATAAATGAAGAATACTGCATGACATCAGACAATTTGGGATGGACTGGATTTCTTGGACGCTCTGTCGTATATATTTATTTCTCAAATTTTCTCATAGTATAGAAAATTGAGCTAGCTTAACATGGGCATTAGATTCGTGTCATTCGGAGCTCTAAATCAAAAATGATCATTCGGAGGTTTTCGTGCGGACATGTCAAGTTGATCGGTGAGTTAGAATGATCATTCTAAACTGATCATTGGTGTTCATTAAGTAAAGGTTATAAATGAGGCATAAAGCATAGCATCACACAGTTTGGGATAGATTGGATTACTTAGATGCTTTGTCGTATCTAGTTTTATTTCAAATTTTGTCACAACATAGAAAATTGAACTAGCTTAATGTGGACATTCGATTCGTGTCATTCCGAGCAATAAATCAAAAGTTATTGCCGATTTAGTGCAGACATGTCAAGTTGATCGGCCAGTTAAAATGATCATTCTGAACTTATCGTTGGTGATCATTGAGTAAAAGCTTATAAATGAAGAATAATACATGACATCACGCATTTTTGGATTGACTGGATTACTTGGGCGCATTGTCGTATATATTTTTGTCTCAAATTTAGTCAAAATATCAAAGATTTAGCTAGCTTAACGTAAGCATTGGATTCGTGTCATTCTGAGCTCTAAATCAAAAGTTACAGATGATTTAGTGCGGACATGTCAACCTCATTGGCAAGTTAAAGTGATCATTCTAAACTGATCATTGGTGTTCATTGATTAAAGGCTTATAAATGAAGCATAATGTATGGAATCAGGCAGTTTGGAATAGATTGGATTACTTGGACGCTTTGCCGTATCTAGTTATGTCTCAAATTTTGTCACAATATAGAAACCTAACTAGATTAATGTGGGTAATTGATTCGTGTCATTTTTACCTATAAATAAAAAGCTATGGACGATACATGACAAGTTGATCGGCTAGTTAAAATGATCATTCTAAACTGATTGTTGGTGCTCATTGAGTAAAACTTATAAATGAAGAGTAATGCATGGCATCATGCTGTTTGGGATGGACTGGATCACTTGGACGCTTTGTCATATTTATTTATGTCTCAAATTTTGTTACACTTTAGAAAATTAAGCTAGCTTAACGTGGGCATTAGATTCGTGTGTTTCTAGCTCTAACTCAAAGTTACATATGATTTAGTGCGGACATGTCAAGTTGATCAGCGAGTTAAAATGCTTGTTCTAAACTGATCATTGGTGCCCATTAAGTAAAGGCTTGTAAATTAGGCATAAAGCATGGCATCACGCAGTTTGAGATAGATTGGATTACCTGGATGATTTGTTGTATCTAGTTTTGATTCAAATTTTGTCACAACATAGAAAATTTAACTAGCTTAATGTGGGAATTCGATTCGTGTCATTCTGAGCTATAAATCAAAAGTTATGGACGATTTAGTGCAGAAATGTAAAGTGTATCGGCCAGTTAAAATGGTCATTCTAAACTGATCGTTGGTGGTCATTAAGCTTATAAGTGAAGAATACTGCATGGCATCACACAGTTTGGGATTTACTAGATTACTTGAACGCTTTGTTGAATCAGTTACTATCTCAAATATTGTCACAATATAGAAAATTGAGCTAGCTTAACGTAACAATTGGATTTGTGTCATTCTGAGCTCTAAATCAAAAGTTAAGGATGATTTAGTGCGGACATGTCAATTTCAACGGCCAGTGAAAGTGATCATTCTAAACTGATCATTGGTGTTGATTGAGTAAACGCTTATAAATGAAACATAATGCATAGCATCAACCAGTTTTGGATAGATTGGATTACTTGAACGCTTGTTGTATCTATTTTTGTCTCAAATTTTGTTAGAATATACAAAATTGAGCTAGCTTAACGTGGGCATTGGATTCATGTGTTTCTGAGCTCTAAGTAAAAAGTTATGGACGATTTAGTGCGGACATGTCAAATTGATTGGCGAGTTAAAATGATAATTCTAAACTGATCATTGGTGCTCATTAAGTAAAGGCTTAAAAATGAGGCATAAAGCATTAATCACACAGTTTGGGATAGATTGGATTAATTTGACGCTTTGTGGTATCTAGTTCTGTTTCAAATTTATTCAAAATATAGAAAATTGAACTAGCTTAATGTAGGCATTGGATTCATGTCATTCCGAGCTTTAAATCAAAGTTATGGATGATTTAGTGCAGACATGACGAGTTGATCGGCCACTTGAAATGATCATTATAAAGTAATCATTGGTTCTCGTTGAGTAAAATTTTATAAATGAAAAATAATGCATGGCATCATGGAGTTTTGGAAGGTTGGATTACTTGGACGCTATGTCATATCAATTTCTATCTCAAAATTTTATCACATATAGAACATTGAGCTAGCTTAACGTAAGAATTGGATTCGTGTCATTCTGAGGTCTAAATTAAAAGTTACGGATGATTTAGGGCGGACATGTCAAGTTGATCGGCAAGTGAAAGTGATCATTCGAAACTGATGATTGGTGTTGATTGAATAAACGCTTATAAATGAAGCTTAGTGCATAGCATCACATAGTTTGGGATAGATTGTATTACTTGGACGCTTTGCGTGTGTTTCAAATTTTGTGTCTCAAATTTTCTTACTCTATAGAAAATTGAGCTAGCTTAACGTGGGAATTGGATTTTTGTGTTTCGGAGCTCTAAATCAAAAGTTACAGACGATTTAATGCGGAAAATATAGTGCGGACATGTCAAGTTGATTTGCCAGTTAAAATGATTATTCTAAACTGATCATTGGTGCTCATTGAGTAAATGCTTATAAATGAAAATTAATGCATGGCATCACGTAGTTTGGGATAGATTCGATTACTTGGATGCTTTGTCGTATCTATTAATGTCTCAAATTTTTGTCACAATATAGGAAATTTAGCTAGATTAATGTGGTCATTCGATTCATGTGTTTTCGAGCTCTAAATCAAAAATTATGAACGATATAGTGCAAACAAGTCAAGTTGATCGGCCAGTCAAAATGATTATTCTAAACTAATCGTTGGTGCTCATTAAGTAACGGCTTATAAATGAGGCATAAAGCATGGCATCACACAATTTGGGATAGACTGGATTACTTTGACAATTTGTCGTTTCTATTTCTGTTATAAATTTTGCCACAATATAGAAAATTGAACTAGCTTAATGTGGGCATTGGATTTGTGTCATTATGAGCTATAAATAAAAAGTAATGGACGATCTAGTGAACTCATGACAAGTTGATTGGCCAGTTAAAATGATCATTCTAAACTCATCATTGGTGCTGATTTGAGTAAAAGCTTATAAATCAAAAATAATGCATGGCATCACACAGTTTGGGAAAGATTGGATTACTTGGACGCTTTGTCATATCTATTTCTATCTCAAATTATCTCATAATATAGAAAATTGAGCAAGCTTAACGTGGGCATTTAATTCGTACGTTTCTGAGCTATAAATCAAAAGTTACGTACGATTTAGTGCAGACATGTGAAATTGATCATCCAGTTAAAGTGATCACTCTAAACTGATCATTGGTGCTGATTGAGTAAACGATTATAAATGAAGCATAATGCATAACATCACACAGTTTTGGATATATTTGATTACTTGGATGCTTTGTCCTATCTATTTCTATATCAAATTTTGTTACACCATAGAAAATTGAGATAACTTATTGTGGGCATTGGATTTGTGTGTTTTGGAACTCTAAATCAAAAGTTACGGACGATTTAGTGCAAACGATTTAGTGCGGATATGTCGAGTTGATCGTCCAGTTAAAACAATCATTCTAATTGATCATTGGTGCTTAATGATTAAAAGCTTATAAATGAAAAATAATGCATGGCATCACCCAGTTTGGGATGGACTTGATTACTTGGACACTTTGTCGTATCTATTTGTGTCTCAAATTTTGTTTACAATATAGAAAATTAAGTTAGCTTAATGTGGTCATTGGATTCGTGTCATTCTAAGCTGTAAATGAAAAGTTATGGATGATTTAATGCAGACATGACAAGTCGATCGGCCATTTAAAATTATCATTCTAAACGTATCATTGGTACTCATTGAGTAAAAGCTTATAAGTGAAAAATAAAGCGGGGCATCACGCACTGTGGGAAGGATTGGATTACTTGGACGCTTTGTCATCTCTAATTTGGTCTATATTTTTTTCAAAAAAATTGAGCTAGCTTAATATAGACATTTTATTCGTGTCCTTCAGAGCTCTAAATCAAAAGTTACAGATGATTTAGTGCGGATATGTCAAGTTGATCGGCCAGTTAAAATGATCATTCTAAACTGATCATTGGTTCTGATTGAGTAAAAGCTTATAAATTAAGCATAATGCATGGCATCCCCCATTTTTGGATAGATTGGATTACTTGGACGCTTTGTCGTATCTATTTCTGTCTCAAATTTTGTCACATATAGAAAATTGATCTAGCTTAATGTAAGCATTGGATTCGTGTCATTCGGAGCTCAAAATCAAAAGTTACGGATGATTTAGTGAAGACATGTCAAGTTCGATTACTCATATGCCTTTTTGAATCTAGTTCTGTCTCAAATTTTTATCACAATAGAAAATTGAACTAGCATAATGTGGGCAATGGATTCGTGTGTTTCGGAGCTCTAAATCAAAAGTTACGGATGATTTAGTGAGGACATGTCAACTTGTTTGGCGAGTTAAAATGATCATTCTAAACTGAGCAAGGGTGCTCATTAAGTAAATGCTTATAAATGAGGCATAAAGAATGGCACCACGTAGTTTGGGATAGATTGGATTACTTTGACGCTTTGTCGTATCTAGTTCTCTTTCAAATTTTGTCACAATATAGAAAATTTATCTAGTTTAATGTGAGCAATTGATTCATGTCATTCTGACCTATAAATCAAAAGTTATGGATGATATTGGGCAGACATGTCAAGTTTATGGGCCTGTTAAAATGAACATTCTAAACTGATCGCTGGTGGTCATTGAGTAAAATCTTAAAAATGAAGAATAATGCATGGGATCACGCAATTTGGGATTGACTGGATTACTTGGATGCTTTGTCGTATCTATTTCTTGGATGCTTTGTTATATCTATTTCTGTCTAAAATTTTGTTACACTATAGAACATTGAACTAGTTTAATGTGGGCATTGGGTTCGTGTCATTCTGAGGTACAAATCAAAATTTATGGACGATTTAGTGCAGACATGTCAAGTCGATTGGCCAGTTACAATGATCATTCTAAACTGATAATTGGTGCTCATTGAGTTAAAGCTTATAAATGAAGAATAATGCAAGGCATAACGCAGTTTGGGATTGACTGGATTACTTGGACGCTTTGTTGTATCTATTTCTGTCTCCAATTTTGTCACAATATAGAAAATTGAGCTACCTTAACGTAAGCATTGGATTTGTGCCATTCTGAGCTCTAAATCAAGAGTTATGAATGATTTAGTGCGGACATGTCAAGTTGATCGGCCAGTGAAAGTGATCATTCTAAACTCATCATTGGGGCTCATTGAGTAAACGCTTATAAATGAAGCATAATACATAGCATCACACAGTTTTGTATAGATTGGATTACTTAGACCCTTTGTATTATCGATTTTTGCCTCAAATTTTGTTACCTACAAAAAAATTAGCTTGCTTAAAGTGGGCATTGGTTTCATGTGTTTCTGAGCTCTAAATTAAAAGTTACGGACGATTTAGTGCGCCTATGTCAAGTTCACCGGCCAGTTAAAGTGATCATTCTAAACAGGTCATTGGTGCTCATTGAGTAAAAGCTTATAAATGAAACATAATGCATGGCATCACGTAGTCTGGGATAGATTGGATTACTTGGACGCTTTGTCGTATCTAGTTCAATCTCAGATTTTGTCACAATATAGAAAATTGAACTAGCTTAATGTGGGTAATTGATTCATGTCATTCTGACCTAAAAATAAAAAGTTATGGACGATATTGGGCATTGGATTATTGAGTAAAAGCTTATAAATGAAGAATAATGCATGGCATCACGCAGTTTGTGATTGACTGGATTACTTGGACACTTTGTCGTATCTATTTTTTGGATGTTTTGTCATATCTATTTCTATCTTAAATTTTGCTACACTATAGAACATTGAACTAGCTTAATGTGGGCATTGGATTCGTGTCATTTGAACTACAAATCAAAATTTATGGACGATTTAGTGCAGACATTTCAACTTGGTCAGCCAGTTAAAATGATCATTCGAAACTGATAATTGGTGCTCATTGAGTAAAAGCTTATAAATGAAGAATAATGCATGGCATCATGCAGTTTGGGATAGACTGGATTATTTGGACGCTTTTCGTATCTATTTATGTCTTAAAGTTTCTCACATATAGAAAATTGAACTAGCTTAACTTAAGCATTGGATTCGGGTCATTCTGAGCTCTAAATCAAAAGTTACGGATGATTTAGTGTAGACATATCAAGTTGATCGGCCAGTCAAAGTGAAAATTATAAAATGATCATTGGTACGGATTGATTAAACGCTTATAAATGAAGCATAATGCATAGCATCACATAGTTTTGGGTAGATTGGATTACTTGGGCGCTTTGTCGTATCTATTTCTGTCTCAAATTTTGTTACACTATAGAAAATTGAGCTAGCTTAACGTGGGCATTAGATTCGTGTGTTTCTGAGCTCTACATCAAAAGTTACGAACAATTTAGGGCAGACATTTCAAGTTGATTGGCGAGTTAAAATCATTATTGTAAACTGATTCGTGTCATTCTGACCTATAAATAAAAATTTATGGATGATATAGGGCATACATGTCAAGTTGATCGGCCAGTTAAAACTATCATTCTAAACTGATCATTGGTGCTCGTTGAGTAAAAGCTAATAAATGAAGAATAATGCATGCTATCCCACAGTTTGGGATGGAATGCATTACTTGGATGCTTTGTCGTATCTATTAATGTCTCAAATTTTGTTACACTATAGAAAATTGAGCTAGTTTAATGTGGGCATTGGATTCGTGTGTTATGGAGCTTTAAATCAAAAGTTACGGACGATTTAGTGCGGACATGTCAAGTTGATCGGCGAGTTAAAATGATCGTTCTAATCAGATAATTGGTTCTCATTAAGTAAAGGCTTACAAATGAGGCATAAAGCATGGCATCACGCAGTTTGCGATAGATTGGATTGCTTGGATGCTTTGTCATATCTAGTTTTGTTTCAAATTTTGTCAAATCATAGAAAATTGAACTAGCTTATTGTGGGCATTCGATTCGTGTCATTCTTATCTATAAATCAAAAGTTATGGACAATTTAGTGCAGACATGTCAAGTTGATTGACATGTTAAAATGATCATTCTAAACTTATCATTGGTGTTCATTGTGTTAAAGCTTATAAATAAAAAATAATACATGGCATTACACAGTTTGGGAAGGATTGGATTATTTGGACACTTTGTCGTATCTATTTCGGTCTCAAAATTTTTCACAATATAGAAGTTGAGCTAGCTTAACGAGGGCATTTAATTTGTGCCATTCTGAGCTCAAAATAAAAAGGTACGGACGATTTAGTGCATACATCTCAAGTTGATCGGCCAGTAAAAGTGATAATTCTAAAATGATCATTGGTGCTGATTGAGTAAACGCTTATAAATGAAGCATATTGCATAGTATCACACAGTTTTGGATAGATTGGATTGCTTGGACGCTTTTTCGTTTCTAAACTGATCAAATTTTGTTACACTATAGAAAATTGAGTTTGCTTAATGTGGGCATTAGATTCGTGTGTTTCTGAGCTCTAAATCAAAAGTTACGGACAATATAGGGCATACATGTCAAGTTGATCAGCAAGTTAAAGTGATCATTCTAAACTGATCATTGGTGCTCATTGAGTAAAGGGTTTTAAATGAAGCATAATGCATGGCATCACGCAGTATGGGATAGGTTGGATTAGTTGAACGCTTTTTCGTATCTAGATATGTTTCAAATTTTGTCACAATATAGAAAATTGAATTAGGTTAATGTGGGCATTATATTCGTGTCATTTTGAGCTACAAATAAAAATTTATGGACGATTTAGTGCAGACATGTCAAGTTGATTCGCCAGTTAAAATGATCATTCTAAACTGATAATTGGTGGTCATTGAGTAAAAGCTTATAAATGAAGAATAATGCATGGCATCACGCAGTTTGGGATTGACTGGATTACTTGGACGCTTTGTCGTATCTATTTTTGTCTCAAATTTTGGCACAATATAGAAAGTTGAGCTAGCTTAACGTAAGCATTGGATTTGTGCCATTCTGAGCTCTAAATCAAGAGCTATGGATGATTTAGTGCGGACATGTCAAGATGACTGGCCAATGAAAGTGATCATTCTAAACTCATCATTTGTGCTCATTGACTGAACGCTTATAAATGAAGCATACTACATAGCATAGCACAGTTTTTTATAGATTGGATTACTTGGAAGCTTTGTAGTATCTATATTTGCCTCAAATTTTGTTACCCTATTAAAAAATAAGCTAGCTTAACGTGGGCATTTGATACGTGTGTTTCTGAGCTCTAAATCAAAAGCTATGGACGATTCAGTGCACATATGTCAAGTTCACCGGCCAATTAAACTGATCATTCTAAACTAATCATTGGTGCTCATTGAGTAAAGGCTTATAAATGAAGCATAAGGCATGGGATCACGTATTTTGGGATAGATTGGATTACTTTGACGCTTTGTCGTATCTAGTCCTGTCTCAAATTTTGTCACAATATAGAAAATTGAGCTAGATTAATGTGGGCAATTCATGTCATTCTGACCTATAAATCAAATGTTATTGATGATATTGGGAAAACATGTCAAGTTTATCGACCTGTTAAAATGAACATTCTAAACTGATCGTTGGTGGTCATTGAGTAAAATCTTAAAAATGAAGAATAATGCATGGCATCACGCAATTTGGGATTGACTGGATCTATTTCTTGGATGCTTTGTCGTATCTATTTCTTGGATGCTTTGTCATATCTATTTCTCTCTAAATTTTTTTTACCCTATAGAACATTGAACTAGCTTAATGTGGGCATTGGATTGGTATCATTCTAAGCTATGGATGAAAAGTTATGAACGATATAGTGCAGACATGTCAAGTTGATCGGCTAGTTAAAATGATCATTCTAAACTGACATTGATGCTCATTGAGTAAAAGCTTATAAATGAAGAATAATGCATGGCATCACGCATTTGGGGATATATTCGATTACTTGGATTCTTTGTCGTATCTATTTCTGTCTCAAATTTTGTCAAAATATAGAAAATTGAGGTAAGTTAACGTGGGCATTGGATTCGTGTCATTATGAGCTCTAAATCAATAGTTATGAACGATTTAGTGTGGACATGTCAAGTTGATCGACCAGTTAAAATGATCATTCTAAACTGATCATTGGTGCTCATTAAGTAAAGGCTAATAAATGATGCATAACGCATGGCCTCACACAGTTTTTGATAGATTGGATTACTTGTATGCTTTGTCATATCTATTTCTGTCTCAAATTTTGTTACAATATAGAAAATTGAGCTAGCTTAACGTAAACATTGGATTCGTGTCATTCCGAGCTCTAAATAAAAAGTTACGGACGATTTAGTGCGGACATGTCAAGTTCATCGGCTAGTTAAAATGATCATTCTAAACTAATCATTGATGTTCATTAAGTAAAGGCTTATAAATTAGGCAAAAAGCATGGCATCATGCAGTTTGGGATAGATTGGATTACTTGAATGCTTTGTCGTATCTAGTTTTGTTTAAATTTTTTCACAACATAAAAAATTGAACTATCATAATGTATGCATTCGATTCGTGTCATTCGGAGCTATAAATAACAAGTTATGGACGATTTAGTGCAGATATGTCAAGTTGATCGGCCTGTTAAAATGCACATTCTAAAATAATAATTGGTGGTCATTGAGTAAAAGCTTACAAATGAAGAATAATGCGTGGTATCACACAGTTTGGGATAGATTGGATTACTTTGACGCTTTGTCTTATCTACTTCTGGTTTAATTTTTTCACAATATAGAAAATTGAACTAGCTTAATGTGGGCATTGGATTTGTGTCATTCGGATCTATAAATCAAAAGTTATGGATGATTTAGTGCACACATGACGAGTTGATCGACCAGTTAAAATGATCATTCTAAACTGATCGTTGGTGCTCATTGAGTAAAAGCTTATAAGTGAAAACTAATGCATGACATCACGTTGCTTGGAAAGGATTGGATTACTTGGATGCTTTTTCGTATCTAATTCTACCTCAAATTATGTCACAATATTGAAAATTGAGCTAGCTTAACGAGGGCATTTAATTCGTGTCATTCTGAGCTCTAAATCAAATGTTACAGATGATTTAGTGCAGACATGTCAAGTTCATCGACCAGCTAAAGTGATCATTCTAAACTGATCATTGGTGGTGATTGAGTAAAGACTTATAAATGAATCATAATGCATGGCATCACGCAGTTTGGGATAGATTGGATTACTTCGACGCTATGTTGTTTCTAGGTATGTCTCAAATTTTGTCACAATATAAAAAATTGAACTAGCTTAATATGGCCATTGGATTCGTCTCATTCTGAGCTATAAATAAAACGTTATGGACGATATAGTGCAGACATGTCAAGTTGATCAGCTAGTTAAAATGATCATTCTAAACTGATCGTTGGTGCTCAATGAGTAAAAGCCTATTAATGAAGAATAATGCATGGCAACACGCAGTTTGGGATAGACTGGATTAATTGGACGATTTCTTTTATCTTTTTCTGTCTCAAATTTGTCAAAATATAGAAAATTGAGCTAGCTTAACGTGGGCATTGGTTGTGTCATTTTGAGCTCTAAATCAAAAGTTATGAACGATTTAGTTCAGACATGTCAAAGTGATTAGCTAGTTAAAGTGATCATTCTAAACTACTCAATGGTGCTGTTTGAGTTAAGGCTTATAAATGAAGCATAATGCATGGCATCACACAAGTTTGGATAGATTGGATTACTTGGCTGGTTTGTCATATCTATTTATGTCTGAAATTTTGTTATTCTATAGAAAATTGAGCTAGCTTAATGTGGGCATTCGATTCGTGTCATTCGGAGCTATAAATCACAAGTTATGGACGATTTAGTGCAGATATGTCAAGTTGATCGGCCAGTTAAAATGCACATTCTAAAATGATCGCTGGTGGTCATTGAGAAAAAGCTTACAAATGACGAATAATGCATGGGATCAAACAGTTTGGGATATATTGGATTACTTTGATGATTTGTCATATATACTTCTGTTTCAAATATTGTCACAATATAGAAAACTGAACTAGCCTAATATTGGGATTGGATTCGTGTCATTCGGAGCTATAAATCAAAAGTTATGGACAATTTATTGCACACATGACAAGTTGATCGGCCAGTTAAAATGATCATTCTAAGCTGATCATTGGTGCTCCTTGAGTAAAAGCTTATAAATGAAAAATAATGCATGGTATCACGCAGTTTGCGATGGATTGGATTTCTTGGACAGTTTGTGGTATCTATGTCTATCTCAAATTATGTCACAATATAGAAAACTGAGCTAGATTAACATGTGCATTGGATTTGTGTCCTTGTGAGCTCTAAATCAAAAGTTATGGACGATTTAGTGCGGACATGTCAAGTTGATCGGCGAGTTAAAATTATCATTATAAGCTGATCATTGGTGCTCATTGAGTAAAAGCTTATAAATGAAAAATAATGCATGGTATCACACAGTTTGGGATGGATTCGATTACAAACACGCTTTGTCGTATCTATTCTATCTCAAATTTTATAACAATATAGAAAATTGAGCTAACTTAACATGGGCATTGGATTAGTGCCATTATGAGCTCTAAATAAAAAGTTATGGACGATTTAGTGCGGACATGTCAAGTTGATCGGCCAGTTAAAATGATCATGCTATACTAATCATTGGTTCTCATTAAGTAAAGGCTAAAAAATGAAGCGTAACGCATTGCATCACACAGTTTTGGATAGATTGGATTACTTGGATGCTTTGTCATATCCATTTCTCTCTCAAATTTTCTTACAATTTAGAAAACTGAGCTAGATTAATGTGGGCATTGGATTTGTGTCATTCTGAGTTCTAAATCAAAAGTTACGGACGATTTAGCGAGGACATGTCAAGTTGATCGGCGAGTTAAGATTATCATTATAAACTGATCATTGGTGCTCATTCAGTAAAGGCTTATAAATGAGGCATAAAGAATGGCATCACGCAGTTTGGGATAGATTGGATTACTTGGACGCTTTGTTGTATCTAGTTTTGTTTTAATTTTGTCACTACATAGAAAATTGAACTAGCTATTCGATTCGTGTCATTCGGACCGATAAATCACTTTATGGACGATTTAGTGTAGACATGTCAGTTAAAATGAACATTCTAAACATATCATTGGTGGTCACTGAGTAAAAGCTTTTAAATGAAGAATAATGCATTGCATCACATAGTTGGGGATTTACTGGATTACTTGGACGCTATGTCGTATCTATTTCTGTCTAAAATTTTATCACAATATAGAAAATTGAACTAGCTTAACGTTCGCATTGGATTCGGGTCATTCCGAGCTCTAAATCAAAAGTTACAGATGATTTAGTGCGGACATGCCAAGTTGATCGGCAAGTGAAAGTGATCATTCTAAACTGATCATTGGTGATCATTAAGTAAAAGGCTTATAATGAGGAATAAAGCATGGCATCATGCAGTTTTGGATAGATTGGAGTAGTTTTCCTCTTTGTCGTTTCTACTTCTTTTTCAAATTTTGTCACAATATTGAAAATCGAATGAGCTTAATGTGGGCATTGGATTCGTGTCATTCTAAGCTATAAATCAAAAGTTATGGATGATTTAGTGGAGACATGTCAAGTTGATTGGCCAGTTAAAATGAACATTCTAAACAGATCGTTGGTGGTCATTGAGTAAAAGCTTATAAATGAAAAATAGCATGGCATCACGCAGTTTGAGATTTATAGGATTACTTGGACACTCTGTCGTATATATTTATGTCTCAAATTTTGTCACAATAAAAAAATTGAGCTAGTTTAACGTAAGCATTGGGTTCGTGTCATTCTGAACTCTAAATCAAAAGTTACTGATATTTAGTGCAGACATGTCAAGTTGATCGGCAAGTAAAAGTGATCAATCTAAACTGATCATTGGTGCTCATTAAGTAAAAGGCTTATAAATGAGGTATAAAGCATGGCATCAAGCAGTTTGGGATAGATTGAATTACTTTGACGCTTTGTCGTATCTACTTCTGTTTCAAATTTTGTCACAATATAAAAAATTGAACTAGCTTAATGTGGGCATTGGATTCGTGTCTTTCGGAGCTATAAATAAAAAGTTATGGACTATTTAGTGCAGAAATGTCAAGTTGATCGGCGAGTTAAAATGAACATTGTAAACAGATTGTTGGTGGTCATTGAGTAAAAGCTTATAAATGAAAAATTATGCATGGCATCACGCAGTTTTGGATTTACTGGATTACTTGGACGCTTTGTCGTATTTATAATTCTGTCACAATATAGAAAATTGACCTAGCTTAACGAGGGCATTTAATTTGTGTCATTCTGAGCTCAAAATCAAAAGTTACGGATGATTTAGTGCGGACATGTCAACTTGATCGGCCAGTTAAACTAATCATTCTAAACTGATCATTGGTCCTGATATAGTAAAGACTTATAAATGAAGCATAATGCATGGCATCACGCAGTTTGGGATAGAGTGGATTACTGGGATGCTTTGTCGTATCTAGTTCTGTCTCAAAATTTGTCACAATATGGAAAATTGAACTAGCTTAATGTGGGCATTGGATTCGTGTCATTCTGAGCTAAAAATGAAAAAGTTATGGACGATATAGTGTAGACATGTCATGTTGATCGGCTAGTTAAAATGATCATTTCAAACTGATAGTTGGTGCTCATTGAGTAAAATTTATAAATGAAGAATAATGCATGGCATAACGCAGTTTGGGATAGACTGGATTACCTAGACGGTTTGTCATATCTATTTCAGTCTATAATATTGGCATAATATAGAAAATAGAGCTAGCTTAACGTGGGCATTGGATTGGTGTCATTCTGAGCTCTAAATCAAAAGTTACGGACGATTTATTGCGGACATGTCAAGTTGATTGGTGAGTTGAAATGATCATTCTAAACTGATCACTGATGCTCGGTAAGTAAAGGCTTATAAATGATGCGTAAAGCATGGCATCACAGAGTTTAAGATAGATTAGATTACCTGGACGCATTGTCGTATCTAGTTCTATTTCAAATTTTGTCACAATATAGAAAATTGAGCTAGCTTAACGTGGACATTGGATCCGTCTCATTCCGAGCTCTAAATCAAACGTTACGCACAATTTAGTGCGTACATGTCATGTCGATCCTCAAGATAAAGTGATCATTCTAATCTGATCATTGGTGCTCATTGAGTAAAGGCTTATAAATGAAGCATAATGCATGGCATCACGTATTTTTGGATAGATTGGATTACTTGGACGCTTTGTTATATCTAGTTCTGTCTCAAATTTGTCACAGTATAGAAAATTGAACTAGCTTAATGTGGACAATTGGATTCGTGTCATTCTAAGCTACAAATCAAAAGTTATGGACGATTTAGTGCAGAAATGTCAAATTGATCGGCCAGTTAAAATGATCATTATAAACTGATCATTTTTGCTTATTGAGCAAACGGTTATAAATGAAGAATAATGCATGTCATCATGCATTTTGGGATGGAATGGATTACTTGGACGCTTTGTCGTATCTATTTATTTCTTAATTTTTTTCACAATATAGAAAACTGGGCTAGCTTAACATGGCATTGGATTTGTGTCATTCTAAGCTCTAAATCAAAGTTACGGACGATTTGTGCGGACATGTCAAGTTGATCGGCCAGTTAAAGTGATCATTCTAAACTGTCTTGGATAATGTATAATGTATAGCATCACACAGTTTTGGATAGATTTGATTAGTTGGACGCTTTGTCGCATCTAGTTTGGTCTCCAATTTTGTAAGGATATAGAAAATTGAACTAGCTTAATGTGGGCAATTGATTTGTGCCATTCTGAGCCACAAGTCAAAAGTTATGGACGATATAGTGCCTAAATGTCAAGTTGATGAGCCAGTAAAAATAATCATTCTAAACTGATCGTTGGTGCTCATTGAGTAAAAGCTTATAAATGAAGAATAATGCATGGCATCACGCAGTTTGGGATGGAATGGATTACTTAGACGATTTGTCGTATCTATTTTGGTCTCAAATTTTGTAACAATATTGAAAATTGAGCTACCTTAATGGGGGCATTGGATTCGTGTCATTCTGAGCTATAAATCAAAAGTTACAGACGATTCAATAAAGACATGTCAAGTTGAGTGGCCAGTGAAAAGTGATCATTCTAAACAGATCACTGGTGCTCATTAAGTAAAGGCTTATAAATGAAGCATAAAGCATCACATCAAGTAGTTTTAATAGATTGGGTTCTAGGACGCTTTTTCGTCTCTGTTTCTTTCTCAAATTTTGTCAAAATATAGAAAATTGAGCTCGCTTAAGGTGGTCATTAGATTCGTGTCATTCTGAGCTCTAAATCAAAAGTTACGGACGATTTAGTGAGGACATGTTAAGTTAATCGGCCATTTAAAGTGATCATTGTAAACTAATCATTGGTGCCCATTTAATAAAGGTGTGGACATGTCAAGTTGATCGGCTAGTTAATATGATTATTCTAAACTGATCATTGGTGCTAATTGAATCAAAGCTAGTAAATGAAAAATAATGCACGGCATCATGCAGTTTGGGATGGATTGGATTACTTGGACACTTTGTTGTATCTATTATCGTCTCAAATTTTGTCACAATATAGAAAACTCAACTAACTTAATGTGGGCATTGGATTCGTGTCATTCTGAGCTACAAATCAAAAGTTATGGACGATTTAGTGAAGACATGTCAAGTTGATCGGCAAGTTAAAATGATCCTTCTAAACTGATCATTGGTGCTCATTGAGTAAACACTTATAAATGAAAAATAGTGCATGGCGTCACGCAGTTTGGAATGGACTGGATTACATGGACGTTTTATTATATCTTTGTATTTCTCAAAATTTGTCACAATATAGAAAATTTAGCTAGCTTAACGTGGGCAATGGATTCGTGCCATTCTAAGCTCTAAATTAAAAGTTACGGACGATTTACTGCAGACATGTCAACCTGATCAACTAGGTAAAGTGACCATTCTAAACTGATCATTGGTGCTTATTGAGTAAAGGCTTATAAATGAAGCATAATGGATGGAATCACGTAGTTTTGGATAGATTAGATTACTTGGACACTTTGACGAATCTAGTTCTGTCTCAAATTTGTCACAATATAGAAAATTGAACTAGCTTAATGTGGGCAATTGAATCTTGTCATTCTGAGCTATAAATCAAAAGTTATGGACGATATAGTAAAGACATGTCAAGTTGATCGGCCAGTTAAAATGATCATTCTAAACAGATCGTTTGTGCTCATTGAGTAAAAGCTTATAAATGAAAAATAGTGCACGGCATCTTGCAGTTTGGGATGTAATGGATTACTTGGACGCTTTGTCGTATCTATTTCTGTCTCAAATTTTATCTTAATATAGAATTTTGAACTAGCTTAAAGTAGGCATTGGATTCGTGTCATTTAGAGCTCCAAATCAAAAGTTACGTACGGTTTAGTGTGGACATGTCAAGTTGATCGGCCAGTTAAAGTGATCATTCTAAACTGATCATTGGTGCTTATTGAGTAAAGGCTTATAAATGGAGCATAATGCATGGCATCACACAGTTTTGGATATAATGGATTACTTGGACGCTTTGTCGTATCTATTTCGGTATCAAATTTTGTTACACTATAAATGGATTACTTGGACGCTTTGTCGTATCTATTTCGGTATCAAATTTTGTTACACTATAAATGGATTACTTGGACGCTTTATCGTATATATTTATGTCTCAAATTTTGTTACACTATAGAAAATTGAACTATCTTAACATAGGCATTGGATTCCTGTGTTTCAGTGCTGTAAATAAAAAGGTACGGACCATTTAGTGCGGACATGTCAAGGTGATTAGCGAGTTAAAATAATCATTCTAAACTGATTATTGGTGCTCATTGAGTGAAGGCTTATATATGAAGCATAATGTATGGCATCACACAGTTTGGGATAGATTGGATTACTTGGACGCTTTGTCGCATCTAGCTCTATCTCCAATTTTGTCAGGATATAGAAAATTGAACTAGCTTAATGTGGGCAATTGATTCATGTCATTCTGAGCTACAAATGAAAAGTTATGGATGATATAGTTCAGAAATGTAAAGTTGATGAGCCAGTTAAAATAATCATTCTAAACTGATCGTTGGTGCTCATTGAGTAAAAGCTTAAAAATGAAGAATAATGCATGGCATCACGCAGTTTGGGATGGAATGGATTACTTGTACGATTTGTCGTATCTATTTCGGTCTCAAATTTTGTAACAATATAGAAAATGTAGCTAGATGAACGTTGGCATTGGATTCGTGTCACTTTGAGCTTTAAATCAAAAGTTACGGACGATTTAGTGCAGACATGTCAAGTTGAGTGGCCAGTGAATGTGATCATTATAAACAGATCATTGGTGCTCATTAAGTAAAAGCTTATTAATAAAGAATAAAGCATGACATCAAGTAGTTTTGATAGATTGGGTTGCTAGGACGCTTTTTCGTCTCTATTTCTGTCTCAAATTTTGTCAAAATATAGAAAATTGAGCTCGCTTTAGGTGGCCATTAGATTCGTGTCATTCTGAGCTCTAAATCAAAAGTTACGGACGATTTAGTGCGGATATGTTAAGTTAATCGGCCATTTAAAGTGATCATTGTAAACTGATCATTGGTGCCCATTGAATAAAGGTGTGGACAAGTCAAGTTGATCGGAAAGTTAATATGATTATTCTAAACTGATCATTGGTGCTCCTTGAGTAAAAGCTTGTAAATGAAAAATAATGCACGGCATCACGCAGTTTGGGATGGATTGGATTACTTGGACACTTTGTTGTATCTATTCTCGTCTCAAATTTTGTCACAATATAGAAAACTCAACTAGCTTATTGTGGGCATTGGATTCGTGTCATTCTGAGCTACAAATCAAAAGTTATGGACGATTTAGTGAAGACATGTCAAGTTGATCGGCTAGTTAAAATGACCATTCTAAACTGATCATTGGTGCTCATTGAGTAAACACTTATTGATGAAAAATAATGCATGTCATCACGCAGTTTGGAATAAACTGGATTACCTGGATGTTTTATCGTGTATATTTATTTCTCAAAATTTGTCACAATATAAAAACTTGAGCTAGCTTAACGTGGGCATTGGATTCGTGTCATTCTAAGCTCTAAATAAAAAGTTACGGACGATTTAGTGCGGACATGTCAACTTGATCAGCCAGTTAAAGTGACCATTCTAAACTGATCATTGGTGCTCATTGAGTAAAGGCTTATAACTGAAGCATAATGGATGGAATCACGTAGTTTTGGATAGATTGGATTACTTGGACGCTTTGTCGTATCTAGCTCTGTCTCAAATTTGTCACAATATAGAAAATTGAACTAGCTTAATGTGGACAATTGATTCGTAACATTCGGAGCTATAAATCAAAAGTTATGGACGATATAGTAAAGACATGTCAAGCTGATCGGCCAGTTAAAATGATCATTCTAAATAGATCGTTTGTGCTCATTGAGTAAAAGCTTATAAATGAAAAATAGTGCATGGAATCTCGCAGTTTGGGATGTAATGGATTACTTGGACGCTTTGTCGTATCTATTTCTTTCTCAAATTTTATCCCAATACAGAAATTTTGAACTAGCTTAAAGTAGGCATTGGATTCGTGTCATTCAAAACTCTAAATCAAAACTTACGGACGGTTTACTGTGGACCTGTCAAGTTTATTGGCCAGTTAAGGTGATCATTCTAAACTGATCATTGGTGCTTATTGAGTAATGGCTTATAAACGGAGCATAATGCATGGCATCACACAGTTTTGGATATAATGGATTACTGGGACGTTTTGCCGTATCTATTTCTGTATCAAATTTTGTTACACTATAAATGGATTACTTGAACGCTTTGTCGTATCTATTTATGTCTCAAATTTTGTTACACTATAGAAAATTGAGCTAGCTTAACGTGGGCATTGGATTCCTGTGTTTCTGTGCTCTAAATAGAATGTTACGGACCATCTAGTGCGGACACGTCAAGGTGATTAGCGGGTTAAAATAATCATTCTAAACTGATCACTGGTGCTCATTGAGTGAAGGCTTATATATGAAGCATAATGTATGGCATGACACAGTTTGGGATAGATTGGATTACTTGGACGCTTTGTCGCATTGTCTCCAATTTTGTGAGGATATAGAAAATTTAACTAGCTTAATGTGGGCAATTGATTCGTGTCATTCTGAGCTACAAATCAATAGCTATGGACGATATAGGGCAGAAATGTCAAGTTGATGAGCTAGTTAAAATAATCATTCTAAACTGATCATTGGTGCTCATTAAGTAAAAGCTTATAAATGAAGAATAATGCATGGTATCACGCAGTTTGGGATGGAATGAATTACTTGGATGATTTGTCGTATCTATTTCGGTCACAAATTTTGTAACAATATTGAAAATTTAGCTAGATTAATGTGGGCATTGGATTCGTGTCACTTTGAGCTTTAAATCAAAAGTTATGGACGATTTAGTGCGGACATGTCAAGTTGAGTGGCCAGTGAAAGCGATCATTCTAAACAGATCATTGGTCCTCATTAAGTAAAGGCTTATTAATGAACCATAAAGCATGACATCAAGTAGTTTTCATAGATTGGGTTTCTAGGACGCTTTTTCGTCGCTATTTCAGTCTCAAATTTTGTCAAAATATAAAAACTTGAGCTTGCTTAAGGTGGCCATTGGATTCGTGTCATTCTGAGCTCTAAATCGAAAGTTACGGACGATTTAGTGGGGATATGTTAAGTTAATCGGCCATTTAAAGTGATCCTTCTAAACTGATCATTTGTGCCCATTGAATAAAGGTGTGGACATGTCAAATTGATCGGCCAGTTAATATGATTATTCTACACTGATCATTGGTGCTCATTGAATAAAAGCTTGTAAATGAAAAATAATGCACGGCATCACGCAGTTTGGAATGGATTGGATGACTTGGACGCTTGGTTGTATCTATTTCCATCTCAAATTTTGTCACAATATAGAAAAGGGAACTAGCTTAATGTTGGCATTGGATTCGTGTCATTCTGAGCAACAAATCAAAAGGTATGGATGATTTAGTGAAGACATGTCAAGTTGATCGGCAAGTTAAAATGATCATTCTAAACTGATCATTGGTGCTCATTGAGTAAACACTTATAAATGAAAAATAGTGCATGGCATCACGCAGTTTGGAATGGACTGGATTACATGGACGTTTTATTATATCTTTGTATTTCTCAAAATTTGTCACAATATAGAAAATTTAGCTAGCTTAACGTGGGCATTGGATTCGTGCCATTCTAAGCTCTAAATTAAAAGTTACGGACGATTTAGTGCAGACATGTCAACTTGATCAGCTAGTTAAAGTGACCATTCTAAACTGATCATTGGTGCTCATTGAGTAAAGGCTTATAAATGAAGCATAATGGATGGAATCACGTAGTTTTGGATAGATTTGATTACTTGGACGCTTTGTCGAATCTAGTTCTGTCTCAAATTTGTCACAATATAGAAAATTGAACTAGCTGAATGTGGGCAATTGAATCTTGTCATTCTGAGCTATAAATCAAAAGTTATGGACGATATAGTATAGACATGTCAAGTTGATCGGCCAGTTAAAATGATCATTCTAATCAGATCGTTTGTGCTCATTGAGTAAAAGCTTATAAATGAAAAATATTGCACGACATCTTGCAGTTTGGGATGTAATGGATTACTTGGACGCTTTGTCGTATCTATTTCTGTCTCAAATTTTATCCCAATATAGAAATTTTGAACTAGCTTAAAGTATGCATTGGATTCGTGTCATTTAGAGCTCTAAATCAAAAGTTACATACGGTTTAGTGTGGACATGTCAAGTTGATCGGCCAGTTAAAGTGATCATTCTAAACTGATCATTGGTGCTTATTGAATAAAGGCTTATAAATGGAGCATAATGCATGGCATCACACAGTTTTGGATATAATTGATTACTTGGACGCTTAAGCGAGTTAAAATAATCATTCTAAACTGATTATTGGTGCTCATTGAGTAAAGGCTTATAAATGAAGCACAATGCATGGCATTGCAAAGTTTTTAATAGATTGGATTACTTGGACTCTTTGTCGTATCTAGTTTTGTTTCAATATAGAGAAATGAACTAACTTAGTGTGGGCATTGGAGTCGTGTCATTCTGAGCTACAGGTCAAAAGTTATGGACGATATAGTGCGGAAATGTCAAGCTGATCAGCCAATTAAAATAATCATTCTAAACTGATCGTTGGTCTCATTGGGTAAAAGCTTATAAATAAAGAATAATGCATTGCGTCACGCAGTTTGGGATGGAAATGATTACTTGGATGATTTTTCGTATCTTTTTTGGTCTCAAATTTTGTCACAATATAGAAAATTTAGCTAGATTAACGTGGGCATTGGATTCGTGTCACTTTGAACTTTAAATCAAAAGTTATGGACGATTTAGTGCGGACATATCAAGTTGAGTGGCCAGTGAAAGTGATCATTCTAAACAGATTATTGGTGCTCATTAAGTAAAGGCTTATGAATGAAGCATAAAGCATGACATCAAGTAGTTTTGATAGATTGGGTTTCTAGGACGCTTTTTCTGTCTCAAATTTTGTCAAAATATAGAAAATATAGCTTGGTTAAGGTGGCCACTGGATTCGTGTCATTCTAAGCTCTAAATCGAAAGTTACGGGCGATTTAGTGCGGACATGTTAAGCTAATCGGCCATTTAAAGTGATCATTCTAAAATGATCATTGGTGCCCATTGAATAAAGGTGTGGACATGTCAAATTGATCGGCCTGTTAATATGATTATTGTTAGGTGATCATTAGTGCTCATTGAGTAAAAGATTATAAATGAAAAATAATGCACGGCATCACGCAGTTTGGGATGGATTGGATACTTGGACGTTTTGTTGTATCTATTTCCGCCTCAAATTTTGTCAGAATATAGAAAACTGAACTAGCTTAATGTGGGCATTGGATTTGTGTCATTCTGAGCTACAAATCAAAAGTTATGGACGATTTAGTGAAGACATGTCAAGTTGATCGGCATGTTAAAATGATCATTCTAAACTGATCATTGATGCTCATTGAGTAAACACATATAAATGAAAAATAATGCATGGCATCACGCAGTTTGGAATGGGCTGGATTACTTGGACGTTTTATCGTATCTATTTATTTCTAAAAATTTGTCACAATATAGAAAATTGAGCTAGCTTAACCTGGGCATTGGATTCCTGCCATTCTAAGCTCTAAATAAAAGGCTACGGACGATTTAGTGTGGACATGTCAACTTGATCAGCTTATTAAGGTGACCATTCTAAACAGATCATTGGTGCTCATTGAGTAAAGGCTTATAAATGAAGCATAATGCATGGCATCACGTAGTTTTGGATAGATTGGATTACTTGTATGCTTTGTCGTATCTAGTTCTGTCTCAAATTTGTCACAATATAGAAAATTGAGCTAGCTTAATGTGGACAACTGATTCGCGTCATTCTGAGCTATAAATCAAAAGTTATGGACGATATAGTGAAGACATCTCAAGTGGATCGGCTAGTTAAAATGATCATTCCAAACAGATCGTTTGGGCTCATTGAGTAAAAGCTTATAAATGAAAAATAGTGCATGGCATCACGCAGTTTGGGATGTAATAGATTACTTGGACGCTTTGTCGTATCTATTTCTTTCTCAATTTTGACCCCATATAGAAATTTTAAACTAGATTAAAGTAGGCATTGGAGTCGTGTCATTCAGAGCTCTAAATCAAAAGTTACGGACGGTTTAGTGTGGACATGTCAAGTTGAACGGCCAGTTAAAGTGATCATTCTAAACTGATCATTGGTGCTTATTGAGTAAAGGCTTATAAATGGAGCATATTGCATGACATCACACAGTTTTGGATATAATTGATTACTCTAAACTGATTAGTGGTGCTCATTGAGTAAAGGCTTATACGTGAAGCCAAAAGAATGGCATCACGCAGTTTGGGATAGATTGGATTACTTGGACACTTTTTCGTCTCTATTTCTGTCTCAAATTTTGTCAAAATATAGCAAATTTATCTAGATTAACGTGGGCATTCGATTCTTGTCATTATGACCTCAAAATCAAGAGTTACGGACGACTTACTGTGGACATGTCAAGTTGATCGCATGTTAATATAATTATTCTAAACTAATCATTGGTGCTCATTGATTAAAGGCTTATAAATGAAGCATAATGCATTGCATCACACAGTTTTGGATAGATTGGATTACCTGGGACGCTTTGTCATATCTATTTCAGTCTCAAATTTTGTCAAAATATAGAGAATTAAGCTAGCTTAACGTGGGCATTGGATTCATGTCATTCTGAGCTCTAAATCAAAAGTTACGGACGATTTAGTGCGGACATGTCAAGTTGATGGGCCAGTTAACTGTGGATATCTTTGTATTGGTTTCGTGTTATTCTGAGCTTTAAATCAAAAATTACTGACGATTTAGCGCGGACAAGTCAAGTTGATCAGCCAGTTAAAATGATCATTCTAAACTGATCATTGGTGCTCATTAAGTAAAGGCTTATAAATGAAGCATAAAACATGGCATCACGTAGTTTGGGATATATTGAATTACTTGGACAGTTTGTCGTATCTAGTTTTGTATCAATTTTTGTCAAAATATAGAAAATTGAGCTTGCTTAATGTTGGCATTGGATTCGTGTCATTCTGAGCTCTAAATCAAATGTTACGAATGATTTATTGCGGGCATGTCAAATTGAGTGGCCAGTTAAAGTGATCATTCTAAACAGATCATTGGTGCTAATTAAGTAAAGGCTTATAAATGAAGCATAAAGCATGGCATCACGCAGTTTGGGATAGATTGGATTACTTAGACGCTTTGTCGTATCTAGTTTTGTCTCAAAATTTGTCACAATATAGAAAATTGTGCGGATTCGTGTCATTTTGAGCTCTAAATAAAAAGTTATGGACGATTTAGTGCGGGCATTTCAAATTGATCGGCCAGTGAAAGTGATCATTTTAAACGGATCATTTGTGCTGATTCACTAAACGGTTATAAATGAAGCTCAATGCATAGCATCACACAATTTTGGATAGATTGGCTTACTTAGACGCTTTGTCGTATCTATTTTTGTCTCAAATTTTGTTACACTATTGAAAATAGAGCTATCTTAACGTGGGCTATTGTTTTGTGTGTTTTTGAGCTCTAAATCAAAAGTTATGGAAGATTTAGTGTAGACATGTCAAGTTGATCGGCGAGTTAAAATGATCATTCTAAACTGATCATTGGTGCACATTATGTTAAGGCTTATAAATGAGGCATAAAGCATGGCATCAGTCAGTTTGGGATAGATTGGACTACTTGGACACTTTGTTGTATCCAGTTATGCTTAATGTGGGTATTGGATTCATGTCATTCTGAGCAATAAATCAAAAGTTATGTATGATTTAGTGCAGATATGACAAGGTGATCGGAAAGTTAAAATGATTATTCTAAACTAATAATTGGTGCTCATTGAGTAAAAGCTTATAAATGAAAAATAATGCATGGCATCACGCGGTTCGAGATGGAATGGATTACTTGGATGCCTTGTCGTATCTAGTTCTGATTCAAATTTTGTCACAATATAGAAAATTAAAAAAGCTTAATGTGGGCATTGGTTTTGTGTGTTTTTGAGCTCTAAATCAAAAGCTACGGACGATTTAGTGCGGACATGTCAAGTTGATCGGCGAGTTAATATGATCATTCCAAACTGATCATTGGTGCACATTAAATAAAGGCTTATAAATGAGGCTTAAAGCATACCATCATTCAGTTTGGGATAGATTGGACTACTTGGACACATTGTTGTATCCAATTCTGCTTCAAATTTTGTCACAATATAGAAAATTGAACTAGTTTAATGTGGGCATTGGATTTGTGTCATTCTGAGCAATAAATCAAACATTACGGATGATTTAGTGCAGATATGACAAGGTGATCGGGAAGTTAAAATGATCATTCTAATCTGATAATTGGTGCTCATTCAGTAAAAGCTTATAAATGAAAAATAATGCATGGCATCACGCGGTTCGAGATGGATTGGATTACTTGAATGATTTGTCGTATCTAGTTCTGATTCAAATTTTGTCACAATATAGAAAATTAAACTAGCTTAATGTGGGCATTATATTCGTGTCATTCTGAGCTGTAAATCAAAAGTTATGGTTTATTTAGTGCAGACATGTCAAGTTGATCGGCCAGTTAAAGTGACCATTCTAAACTGATCTTTTGTGCTCATTGAGTAAAGGCTTATGAATGAAGCATAATGCATGGCATCACACAGTTTTGGGTAGATTAGATTACTTGGACGGTTTGTCGTATCCAGTTATGTTTTAAATTTTGTCAAAATATATAAAATTGAACTAGATTAGTGTGGGGATTGGATTCGTATCTCTCTGAGCTATAAATTTACAGATGATTTAGTGCGGACATGCCAAGATAATCGGCCAGTTAAAGTGATCATTATAAACTGATCATTGGTGCTCATTGAGTAAAGGCTTATAAATGAAGTAAAATACATGGCATCGCACAGTTTTAGATAGATTGGATTACTTGGACTCTTTGTCGTATCTATTTCTGTCTCAAATTTTGTTACAATATAGAAAATTGAGCTAGCTTAACATAGGCATTGTATTCGTGTGTTTCTGAACGCTACGTGAAAATGTACGAATGATTTAGTGCGGACATGTCAAATTAATCAACCAGTTAAAGTGATCATTCTGAACTAATCATTGTTTCTCATTGAGTAAAAGCTAATAAATGAAGTATAACGTGTGGAATCACGCACTTTGTGATAGATTGGATTACTTAGATGCTTTGTCGTCTCTACTTCAGTCTAAAATTTTGTTAAAATATAGAAAATTTATCTAGTTTAACGTGGGCACTGGATTCGTGTCATTCTGAATTAGAAAGAAAAAGTTGCGAATGATTTGTTGTAGATATATCAAGTTGATCGGCCAAATAATATGATTATTCTAAACTGATCATTGGTGCTCATTGCGTAAAGGCTTATAAATGATGCATAATGCACGGTATCACACAATTTTAGATAGATTGGATTACTTGGACGCTTTGTCGTATTTATTTTTGTCTCAAATTTTGTTACAATATAAAACATTGAGCTAGCATAACGTGCGCATTGGATTCTGTTATTCAGAGCTCTAAATCAAAAGTTACGGACGATTTAGTGCGGAAATGTTAAGTTTAATGGCCAGTTAAAGTGATCATTCTAAACAGATCATTGGTGCTCATTGAGTAAAGGCTTATAAATGAAACATAATGCATGGATCATACAGTTTTGGATAGATTGGATTATTTGGATGCTTTTTCGTATCTAGTTTTGTGTCAAATTTTGTCACAATAAAGAAAATTGAAATAGCTTAACATGGGCATTGGATTCGTGTCATTCTGATTTCTAAATCAAAAGTTAATGACAATTTAGTGTGGACATGTCAAGTTGATCGGCTTGTGAAACTTATCATTCAAAATTAATCATTGGTGCTAATTGATTAAAGGCTTGTAAATGAAGCTCAATGCATAGCATCACACATTTTTGGATAGATTGGATTACTTGGACGCTTTGTCATATCTATATCAGTTACAAATTTTGTCACAATATAGAAAATTGAGCGAGTTTAACGTGGGCATTGATTTCGTGTGTTTTGGAGCTCTAAACCAATAGTTAACGATGATTTAGTGCGGACATGTCAAGTTGATCGGCCAGTTTCAATGATTATTCTCAACTGTTTATTGGTGCTCATTGAGTAAAAGCTTATCAATGAAAAATAATGAATGGCATCACACAATTTGGGATAGATTGGATTACTTGGACACTTTTTCGTATCTATTACTGTCTCAAATTTTGTCACAATATAGAAAATTGAGCTAGCTTAATGTGGGCGTTGGATTCGTGTCACTCTAAGCTAGAAATCAAAAGTTATGGACGATTTAGTGCAGACATGACAAGCTTATCGGCCAGTTAAAATGATCATTCTAAACTGATCATTGGTGTTCTTTGAGTAAAGGATTATAAGTGAAGCATAATGCATGGCATCACGCAGTTTGGGATATATTGAATTACTTGGACAGTTTGTCGTATATAGTTTTGTATCAATTTTTGTCAAAATATAGAAAATTGAGCTTGCTTATTGTTGGCATTGGATTCGTGTCATCCTGAGCTCTAAATCAAATGTTACGAACGATTTATTGCGGACATGTCAAGTTGAGTGGCCAGTTAAAGTGATCATACTAAATAGATCATTGGTGCTAATTAAGTAAAGGCTTATAAATGAAGCATAAAGCATGGCATCATGCAGTTTGTGCTAGATTGGATTACTTAGACACTTTGTCGTATCTAGTTTTGTCTCAATATTTGTCACAATATAGAAAATTAATCTACTTAACGTGGGCATTGGATTCGTGTCATTTTGAGCTCTAAATAAAAAATTATGGACGATTTAGTGCTGACATTTCAAGTTGATCGGCCAGTGAAAGTGATCATTCTAAACGGATCATTTGTGCTGATTCACTAAACGGTTATAAATGAAGCTCAATGTATAGCATCACACAGTTTTGGATATATTGGTTTACTTAGACGCTTTGTCGTATCTATTTTTGTCTCAAATTTTGTTACACTATTGAAAAATAGAGCTATCTTAACGTGGGCTATGGTTTTGTGTGTTTTTGAGCTCTAAATCAAAAGTTATGGAAGATTTAGTGCAGACATGTCAAGTTGATCGGCGAGTTAGAAAGATCATTCTAAACTGATCATTCATGCACATTAAGTAAAGGCTTATAAATGAGGCATAAAGCATGGCATCAGTCAGTTTGGAATAGATTGGACTACTTGGACACTTTGTTGTATCTAGTTATGCTTCAAATTTTGTCACAATATAGAAAATTGAACTAGCTTAATGTGGGCATTGGATTCGTGTCATTCTGAGCAATAAATCAAAAGTTATGTATGTTTTAGTGCAGATATGACAAGGTGATCGGGAAGTTAAAATGATCATTCAAAACTAATAATTGGTGCTCATTGAGTAAAAGCTTATAAATGAAAAATAATGTATGGCATCACGCAGTTCGAGATGGATTGGATTACTTGGATGCTTTGTCATATCTGTTTTTGTCTCAAATTTTGTTACACTATAGAAAATTGAGCTAGCTTAACGTGGGCAATGGTTTCGTGTGTTTCTGAGTTTTAAATCAAAAGTTACGGACGATTTAGTGCGGACATGTCAAGTTGATCGGTGAGTTAAAATGATCATTTTAAACTTATCATTGGTGCTCATTAAGTAAAGGCTTATAAATGAGGCATAAAGCATGGCTTCACGCAATTTGGGATAGATTGGATTACTTGGACGCTTTGTCACATCTAGTTCTGTTTCAAATTTTGTCACAATATAGAAAATTGAACTAGCTTAATGTGGGCATTGGATTCGTGTCATTTTGAGTTATAAATCAAAAATTATGGAAGATTTAGTGCGACATGGCAAGTTCATCGGCCAGTTAAAATGATCATTCTAAACTTTTTATTGGTGCTCATTGAGTAAAAGCTTATCAATGAAAAATAATAAATGGCATCGCACAGTTTGGGATGGATTTGATTACTTGGACATTTTGTCGTATCTATTTTTGTCTCAAATTTTGTCACAATATAGAAAATTGAGCTAGCTTAATGTGGCCGTTGGATTCGTGTCATTCTGAGCTATAAATCTAAAGTTATGAACGATTTAGTGAAGACATGACAAGTTGATCGGTCAGTTAAAATGATCATTGGTGCTCATTGAGTAAAGGCTCATAAATGAAGTATAATGAATGGCATCACGCATTTTGGGATAGATTGAATTACTTGGACAATTTGTCATTTATAGTTCTGTCTCAAATTTTGTCAAAATATAGAAAATTGAGCTTGCTTAATGTGGGCATTGGATTCGTGTCATTCTGAGCTCTAAATCAAATGTTACGAATGATTTAGTACGTACATGTCCAGTTCAGTGGCCAATTAAAGTGATCATTCAAAACAAATCATGGTGCTCATTAAATAGAGTCTTATAAATGAAGCATAAAGCATGGCATCACGCAGTTTGGGATATATTGGATTACTTAGAAGCTTTGTCGTACCTAGTTTAGTCTCCAAATTTTTAACAATATAGAAAATTGATCTACTTAATGTGGGCATTGGATTCGTGTTATTTTGAGCTCTAAATAAAAATTTATGAACGATTTAGTGCGGACATGTCAAGTTGATCGGCCAGTGAAAGTGATCATTCTAAACGGATCATTGGTGCTGATTCACTAAACGGTTATAAATGAAGCACAATGCATAACATCACACAGTTTTGGATAGATTGGATTAATTAGATGGTTTTTTGTATCTATTTCTATCTCAAATTTTGTTACACTCTAGAAAATTCAGCTAGCTTAACGTGGGCTATGGTTTTGTGTGTTCTTGAGCTCTAAATAAAAAGTTAGGGACGATTTAGTGCGCACATGTCAAGTGGATCGGTGAGTTAATATGATCATTGGTGCACATTAAGTAAAGGCTTATAAGAGAGGCATAAAGCATGGCATCACGACGTTTGGGATAGAATGGATTACTTGGACACTTTGTCGTATCCAGTTCTGCTTCGAATTTTGTCACAATATTGAAAATTGAACTAGCTTAATGTGGGCATTGGATTCGTGTCATTCAGAGCTATAAATCAAAAGGTATGGACGATTTAGTGCAGAAATGAAAAGTTGGTCGGGCAGTTAAAATGATCATTCTAAACTGATAATTGGTGCTCATTGAGTAAAATCGTATAAATGAAAAATAATGCATGGCATCACGCAGTTCGAGATGGATTGGATTACTTGAATGCTTTGTCGTATCTATTTCTATCTCTAATTTTGTTACACTATAGAAACTTGAGCTACCTTAACGTGGGCATTGGATTCATGTCATTCTGAGCTCTAAATCAAAAGTTACAGACGATTTAGTGCGGACATGTCATGTTGATCGGCCTGTTATAGTGATCTTTCTAATCTGATCATTGGTGCTCATTGAGAAAAGCCTTATAAATGAAGCATAATGCATGACATCACGCATTTTGGGATAGATTAGACTATTTGGGCGCTTTTTTTTATCTAGTTCTCTCTCAAATTTTGTCACATTATAGAATATTGAACTAGCTTAATGGGGGCATTGGATTCGTGTTATTCTGAGCTATAAATCAAATGTGTATGGACGATATAATGAATACATGTCAAGTTGATCGGCCAGTTAAAATAATAATTATTATAAACTGATCGTTGGTGCTCATTGAGTAAGATCTTAAAAATGAAGAATAATGCATGGCATCACAGAGTTTAGTGCGTTGGTGCTCAAAAGTTATGGACGATTTAGTGCGGACATGTCAAGTTGATGGCCAGTTAAAGTGATCATTCTAAACTGATCATTGGTGCTGATTGAGTAAAGGCTTATAAATGAAGCATAATGCATGGCATCACAGAGTTTCGGATATATTGGATTATGTATTTCTGTCTCAAATTTTTTTACACTATAAAAAATTGAGTTAGCTTAACGTAGGCATAGGATTCGTGTGTTTCTGAGCTCTAAATCAAAAGTTACGGACGATTTAGTCCGGACATGTCAAATTTATTGGCCAATGAAAGTGATCATTCTAAACTTATCATTGGTGTTGATTGAGTAAAGTTTTATAAATGAAGCACAGTGCATAAGATCACACATTTTTGGATATATTGGATTACTTGGATGCTTTTTCGTATCTATATATGTCTCAAATTTTGTTACACTATAGAAAATTGGGCTAGCTTAACGTGGGCATTGGATTCGTGTCATTATGAGATCTAAATGAAAAGTTACGGACGATTTAGTGTGGACATGTCAAGTTGATCAACCAGTTAAAGTGATCATTCTAAACTTATCAATGGTGCTCATTGAGTAAAGGCTTATTATTGAAGCATAATGCATGGCATCACGCATTTTGGGATAGATTGGATTACTCGGACACTTCTTTGTATCTAGTTGTGTCTCAAATTTATCACAATATAGAAAATTGAACTAGCGTAATGTTGGCATTGGATTCCTGTCATTCTGAGCTATAAATCAAAAGTTATGGACTATATAGTGCAGACTGGTCAAGATGATCGGCCAGTTAAAATGATCATTCTAAACTGATCGTTGGTGCTCACTGAGTAAAATCTTATAAATGATGAATAATGCACGGGATGACACAGTGTCGGATGGACTGGAGTAGTTGGACAATTTGTCGTATCTATTTATGTCTCAAATTTTGTCACAATATAGAAAATTGAGCTAGCTTAACGTGGGCATTGGATTCAGGTCATTTTTAGCTCTAAATAAAAAGTTAAGGACAACTTGGTGCCGATATGTCAAGTTGATTGGCCAGTTAAAGTGATCATTCTGAACTGATCATTGGTGTTGTTTTAATAAAGGCTTATAAATGAAACATAATGCATAACATCACAAAGTTTTGGATAGATTGCATCACTTGGACGCCTTGTGATATCTATTTCTGTCTCTAATTTTGATACACTATAGAAAATGATGTTAGCTTAATGTGGGCATTGGATTTGTGTGTTTCAGAAATCTAAATAAACAGTTACGGACAATTTAGAGCAGACATGTCAAGTTGAACAGCGAGTTAAAATGATCATTGTAAACTGATCATTGGTGCTCGTTAAGTAAAGGCTTATAAATGAGGCATAAAGCATGGTATCACGCAGTTCCGGATTGATTGGGTTACTTGGACTCTTTGTCGTATCTACTTCTATTTTAACTTTTGTTACAATATATAAAATTGAACTAGGTTAATGTGGGTATTGGATTCGTGTCATTCTGAGCTATAAATAAAAAGGTATGGACGATTTAGTGCTGACATGGCAAGTTGATCGGCCAGTTAAAATGATCATTATAAACTGATCAATTGTGCTCATTGAGTAAAAGCTTATATAAGAAAAATAATGCCAGATATCAAACAGTTTGGGATGTACTTGATTACTTGGAGGCTTTGTCGTATCTATTTCGTTTTCAAATTTTGTCACAATATAGAAAATTGGGCTAGATTAACGTGGGCATTGTTTTCGTGTCATTCTGAGCTCTAAATAAAACGTTATTGACGATTTAGTGTGGACATGTCAAGTTCATCGTCCAGTTAAAGTGAGCATTCTAAACTGATCATTGGTGCTCATTAAGTAAAGGCTTATAAACGAAGCATAATGCATGGCATCACACAGTTTTGGATAGATTGGATTACTTGGACGCTTTGTCATATCTATTTTTGTTTCAAATTTTGTTGTGCCATAGAAAATTGAGCTAGCTTAACGTGGGCATTGGTTTGGTGTTTTCAGAGCTCTAAATCAAAAGTTACGGACGATTTAGTGCGGGCATGACAAGTTGATTGGCGAGTTAAAATGATCATTATAAACTGATCATTGGTGCTCATTAAGTATGGCATCACGCATTTTGGGACAGATTGGATTACTTAGATGCTTTGACGTATCTAGTTCTGTTTCAAATTTTGTCACAATATAGAAATTGGAACTAGCTAAATTTGGGCATTGGATTTGTGTCATTCTAAGTTATAAAACAATAGTTATGGATGATTTAGTGCAGATATAACAAGTTGATCGGCTAGTTAAAATGATCATTTTAAACAGATCATTGGTGCTCATTGAGTAAAAGCTTATAAATGAAAAATAATGCATGGCATCACGTAGTTTGGGATGGATTCGATTACTTGGACACTTTTTGTATCTATTTTTGTGTCAATGTTTTTATGATATAGAAAATTGAGTTAGCTTAACGTGGGCATTGGATTCTCTAAATTCCGAGCTCTAAATAAAAAGTTACGGAAGATTTAGTGCGGACATTTCAAGTTGAGTTGCTAGTTAAAGTGATTATTCTAAACATATCATTGGTGCTAATAAGTAAAGTCTTAACTAAAGGCTTATACATGAGGCATAAAGCATGGCATCACGCAGTTTGGGATAGATTGGATTATTTGGACGCTTTGACGTATCTAGTTCTATTTCAAATTTTTTCACAATATAGAAAATTGAACAAGCTTAATGTGGGCATTAGATTCGTGTATTTCTGAGCTATAATTCAATAGTTATGGTTGATTTAGTGCAGGCATGACAAGTTAATTGGCTAGTTACAATGATCATTCCAAACTGATCATTGGTGCTCATTGAGTAAAAGCTTATAAATGAAAAATAATGTTTGGCATTAGGTAATTTGGGATTGATTGGATTACTTGGACGCTTATTTGTATCTATTTTTGTCTCAGTTTTGTTACAATATAGAAAACTGAGCTAGCTTAAGGTACGCATTGGATTCGTGTCATTCTGAGTTCTAAATCAAAAGTTACAGACGATTAAGTGTGGACATGTCAAATTGAGTGGCCAGTTAAAGTGATCATTTTAAACAGATCATTGGTGCTCATGAAGTAAAGGATTATAAATGTTGCGTAAAGCATGGCATCAAGAAGTTTGGATTGATTGGATTACCTAGACGCTTTGTCGTCTCTATTTATGTCTCAAATTTTGTCAAAATATAGAAAATTTAGCTTACTCAACGTGGGCATTAGATTCATGTCATTCTGAGCTCAAAATCAATAGTCACGTATGATTTAGTGTGGACATGCCAAGTTGATCGCCCAGTTAATATGATTATCCTAAACTGATCATTGGTGCTCATTGAGTAAAAGCTAATGAATGAAAAATAATGCATGGCTTCACGCAGTTTGTGATGGATTGGATTACTTGGATGCTTTGTCGTATCTATTTCGGTCTCAAATTTTGTCACACTATAGAACATTGAAGTAGCTTAATGTGGGCATTGTATTCATGTCATTCTGAGCTACAAATCAAAATTTATTGGCGATTTAGTACAGACATGTCAAGTTGATTGTACAGTTAAAATGATCATTCTAAACTAATCATTAGTGCTCATTCAGTAAACGCTTTTAAATGAATAGTAATGCATGGCATCGTGCAGTTTGAGATGGACTGGATTACTTGGACGCTTGGTCGTATATATTTATTTCTCAAATTTTGTTCACAATATCAAAAATTGAAATAGTTTAACGTGGGCATTGGATTCGTGTCAAAAGTTACGGAAGATTTAGTGCAGATTTGTCAAGTTGATCGGCCAGTGAAAGTGATCATTCTAAACGCTTATAAATGAGGCACAAAGCATGGTATCAGGCAGTTTGAGATAGATTGGATTACTTGTACGCATTGTCGTATCTATTTTTGTCTCTAATTTTGATACACTATAGAAAATAGAGTTAGGTTAATGTGGGCATTCGATTTGTGTGTTTCTGAGATCTAAAGCAAAAGTTACGGACGATTTAGAGCGGACATGTCAAGTTGATCGACGAGTTAAAATGATCATTGCAAACTGATCATTGGTGCTCGTTAAGTAAAGGCTTACAAATGAGGCATAAAGCATGGTATCACGCAGTTCGGTATTGATTGGATTACTTGGACTCTTTGTCATATCTACTTCTATTTCAAATTTTGTCACAATATAGAAAATTGAACTAGGTTAATATGGGCATTGGTTTCGTGTCATTTTGAGCTATAAATCAAAAGTTATGAACGATTTAGTGCAGACATGACAAGTTGATCGGCCAATTAAAATGATCATTCTAAACTGATCAATTCTGCTCATTGGGTAAAAGCTTATATAAGAAAAATAATGCAAGACATCACACAGTTCGGGATGGACTGGATTACTTGGATGCTTTGTCGTATCTATTTCTTTTTCAAATTTTGTCACAATATAGAAAATTGAGCTAGCTTAACGTGGGCATTGGATTCGTGTCATTCTGAGCTCTAAATAAAATGTTATATACAATTTAGTGCGGACATGTCAAGTTCATCGTCCAGTTAAAGTGATCATTCTAAATTGATCATTGGTGCTCATTAAGTAAAGGCTTATAAACGAAGCATAATGCATGGTGTCACACAGTTTTGGATAGATTGGATTACTTGGACGCTTTGTCATATCTATTTTTGTGTCAAATTTTGTTACGCTATAGAAACTTGAGCTAGCTTAACGTGGGCATTGGATTCGTGTTTTCAGAGCTCTAAATAAAAAGTTACGGACAATTTAGTGCAGGCATGTCAAGTTGATCGGCGAGTTAAAATGATCATTCTAAACTGATCATTGGTGCTCATTAAGTATGGCATCACGCATTCTGGGATAGATTGGATTACTTAGACGCTTTGACGTATCTAGTTTTGTTTCAAATTTTATCACAACATAGAAAATTGAACTAGCTTAATTTGGGCATTGGATTCGTGTCATTCTAAGCAATAAAAAAATAGTCATGGACGATTTAGTGCAGACATGACAAGTTGATCGGGTAGTTAAAATGATCATTTTAAACAGATCATTGGTTTTATTGAGTAAAAGCTTATAAATGAAAAATAATCCATGGCATCACGTAGTTTGGGATGGATTGGATTACTTGGACGCTTTTTGTATCTATTTTTGTCTCAATTTTTTTATGATATAGAAAATTGAACTAGCTTAACGTGGGCATTGGATTCGTGAAATTCTTATCTCTAAATGAAAAGTTACGCAAGATTTAGTGCGGATATTTCAAGTTGAGTGGCCAGTTAAAGAGATCATTCTAAACAGATCATTGGTGCTAATAATTAAAGTCTTAAGTAAAGGCTTATAAATGAGGCATAAACATGGTGTCACATAGTTTGGGATAGGTTGGATTACTTGAATGCTTTGACGTATCTAGTTATGTTTCATATTTTCTCACAATATAGAAATTTGAACTAGCTTAATGTGGGCATTTGATTCGTGTCATTCTGTGCTATAAATCAATAGTTATGGACGATTTGGTGCAGACATGACAAGTTAATCGGCTAGTTAAAGTGATCATTCTAAACTAATCATTGGTGCTCAATGAGTAAAAGCTTATAAATGAAAAATAATGTATGGCATCACGTAGTTTGGGATGGATTGGATTACTTGGATGCTTATTTGTATCTATTTTTGTCTCAGATTTGTTACAATATAGAAAATTGAGCTACCTTAACGTGCGCATTGGATTCGTGTCTTTCTGAGCTCTAAATCAAAAGTAACATATGATTTAGTGCAGACATGTCAAGTTGAGTGGCCGGTTAAAGTGATTATTTTAAACAGATCATTGGTGCTCATTAAGTAAAGGATTAAAATGTAGCATAAAGCATGGCATCAAATAGTTTGGATAGGTTGGATTACTTAGACACTTTGTTGTCTCTATTTCTGTCTCAAATTTTGTCAAAATATAGAAAATTAAGCTTGCTCAACGTGGGCATTAGATTCATGACATTTTGAGCCCAAAATCAAAAGTTACGGATGATTTAGTGTGGACATGCCAAGTTGATCGGCCAGTTAATATGATTATCCAAAACTGATCATTAGTGCTCATTGAGAAAAAGCTTATAAATGAAAAATAATGCATGGCACCACGCAATTTGGGATGGATTGGATTACTTGGATGCTTTTTCATATCTATTTCTGTCTCAAATTTTGTCACACTACAGAAAATGGAACTAGCTTAATGTGGGCATTGTATTCATGTCATTCTGAGGTACAAATCAAAAGTTATGGGTGATTTAGTACAAACATGTCAAGTTGACCGAACAGATAAATGATCATTCTAAACTGATCATTGGTGCTGATTCAGTAAACGCTTATAAATGAATAGTAATGCATGGCATCACGCAGTTTGAGATGGACTGGATTACTTGGACGCTTGGCCGTATCAATTTATTTCTCAAATTTTGTCACAATATCAATAATTGATCTAGTTTAAGATGGGTATTGGATTCGTGTCATTCTGAGCTCTAAATCAAAAGTTACGGAAGATTTAGTGCAGACATGTCAAGTTGATCGGCCAGTTAGAGTGATCATTTTAAACGATTATAAATGAGGCATAAAGCATTGAATTACGCAGTTCGGGATTGAATTGATTACTTGGACGCTTTGTCGTATCTAGTTCTGTTTCAAATTTTGTCACAATATATAAAATTGAACTAGGTTAAAGTGGGCATTGTGTTCGTGTCATTCTGAGCTATAAATGAAAGGTAATGGATGATTTAGTGCAGACATGACAAGTTGATCAGCCAGTTAAAATGATCATTCTAAAATGATCAATTGTATTCATTGAGTAAAAGCTTATAAATGAAAAATAATGCATGGCGTTACACAGTTTGGGATGGATTGGATTACTTGGAGGCTTTGTCATATCTATTTCTCTCTCAAATTTGTCACAATATAGAAAATTGAGCTAAATTAACGTGGGCATTGGATTCGTTTCATTCTGAGCTCTAAATCAAATGTTATGGACAATTTAGTGCGAACATGTCAAGTTGATCGGCAAGTTAAAGTGATCATTCTAAACTATTCATTGGTGATCATTAAGTAAAGGCTTATAAATGGAGCATAATGCATGGCATCACACAGTTTTGGATAGATTAGATTACTTCAACGTTTTATCGTATCTATTTTTTCTCAAATTTTGCTACAATATTGAAAATTGAGCTAGCTTGATGTGGGCATTGGATTTGTGTCATTTTGAGCTGCAAATATCAAGTTGAGTGGCCAATTAAAGTGATCATTCTAAACAGATCATTGGTGCTCATTAAGTAAAGGCTTATAAATGAAGCATAAAGCATGGCATCAAGTAATTTGGATAGATTGGATTATTTGGACGATTTGTCATCTCTATTTCTTTATCAAATTTTGTTAAAATATAAAAAATTGAGTTTGCTTAATGTGCGCATGGTATTCGTGCATTGTGAGCTCTAAATCAAAAGTTTCGAACGATTTAACGTGGAAATGTGAAGTTGTTTGGCCTGTTAATATGATTATTCTAAACTAATCAAGGTGCTAATTGAGTAAAGGCTTATCAATAAAGCATAATGCATGGCATCACGCAATTTTGGATAGATTGGATTACTTGGACACTTTTTCGTATGTAGTTTTGTCTCAAATTTTGTCACAATATAGAAAATTGAACTACCTTAATGTGGGCGTTGGATTCGTGTCATTCTGAGCTACAAATCAGTATTTATTGGCAATTTAGTGCAGACATGTTAAGTTGATCGGCCAATTAAAATGATCATTCTAAACTGATTGTTGGTGCGCATTGAGTAAACGCTTATAAATGAAGAATAATGCATGGCATCAGGCAGTTTGGGATGAACTGGATTACTTGTACGCTTTGTCGTATCAATTTATTTCTCAAATTTTGTCACAATGTGGAAAATGTAGCTAGCTTAACATGGGCATTGGATATTTGGCATTCTAAGCTCTAAATCAAAAGCTATGGACAATTTAGTTCGAGCATATCAAGTTGATTGGCGAGTTAAAATGTTCATTAAACTGATTATTGGTGCTCATTAAGTAAAGGCTTATAAATGAGGCATAAAGCATGGGATCACGCAGTTTGGGATAGATTGGATTACTTTGACGCATTGACGTATCTAGTTTTGTTTCAAATTTTGTCACAATATAGAAAATTGAACTAGCTTAATGTGGGCATTGGATTCTTGTTATTCTAGGCTACAAATCAAAGTTATGGACGATTTAGTGCAGACATGACAAGTTGATCGGCCAGTTAAAATGATCATTCTAAACTGATTGCTTATTGAGTAAAAGCTTATAAATGAAAAATCATGCATGGCATCACGCAGTTTGGGATTCGTGTTATTCGGAGCTCTAAATCAAAAGTTACGGACGATTTAGTGCGGACATGTCAAGTTGATCGGCCAGTTAAAGTGATCATTCTAAATTGATCATTGGTTCTCATTAAGTAAAGGCTTATAAATGGAGCATAATGCATTCCATCACACAGTTTTGGATATATTGGATTACTTGGACGCTTTGTCATATCTATTTCTGTCGCATATTTTGTTACGCTAAAGAAAATTGAGCTAGTTTAACGTTGGCATTGGATTTGTGTTTTATGAGCTCTAAATCAAAAGTTACGGACAATTTAGGGCGGGCGTATCATGTTGATTGGCGAGTTAAAATTATCATTCTAAACTGATCATTGGTGCTCATTAAGTAAAGGCTTATAGATAAGACATAAAGCATGGCATCACGCAGTTTGGGATAGATTGGATTGCTTAAACACTTTGACGAATCTAGTTCTGTTTCATGTTTTGTCACAATATAGAAAATTGAACTACCTTAATGTGGGCATTGGATTTGTGTCATTCGGAGCTATAAATAAATAGTAATGGATGATTTAGTGCATACATGACAAAGTTAATCGGTGCTCATTTGGAGCTATTTAAAATGATCATTTTAAGCTGATCATTGGTGCTCATTGAGTAAAAGCTTATAAATGAAAAATAATGTATGGCATCACGTAGTTTGGGATGGATTGGATTACTTGGATGCTTTTTGTATCTATTTCTCTCTCAGATTTTGTTAAACTATAGAAAATTGAGTTAGCTTAACGTGGGCATTGGATTTGTGTGTTTTTGAGCTCTAAATCAAAAGTTAAGGATGATTTAGAGCGGACATGACAAGTTGATCGGCGAGTTAAAATGATCATTCTAAACTAATCATTGGTGCTGATTAGGTAAAGGCTTGTAAATGAGGCATAAAGCATGGCTTCAGGCAGTTCAGGAGTGAATGGATTACTTTGTCGTATCTACTTCTATTTCAAATTTTGTCACAATATAGAAAAGTGAACTAGGTTAATCTGGGCATTGGGTTCGTGTCATTCTGAGCTATAAATGAAAAGTTATAGACAAATTAGTGCAGACATGACAAATTGATCGGCCAGTTAAAATGATCATTCTAAAATGATCAATTGTGCTCATTGAGTAAAAGCTTATAAATGAAAATAATGCATTGCATCACGCAGTGTGGGATGGATTGGATTAGTTGGACACTTTGTTGTATAAATTTCTGTCTCAAATTTTGTCACAATATAGAAAACTAAGCTAGCTTAACGTGGGCATTAGATTCGTGTTATTTTGAGCTCTAAATCAATAGTTATGCACGATTTAGTGCGTACATGTCAAGTTGATCGGCCAGTTAAAGTGATCATTTTAAAACTGATTACTATGCTCATTAAGTAAAGGCTGGTAAATGAAGCATAATGCATGGCATCACGCAATTTAGAATAGATTGGATTACTTTGACACTTTTCGTATCTAGTTATGTCTCAAATTTTGTCACAGTATAGAAAATTGAACTAGCTTAATGTGGGCATTGGATTCGTATCATTTTGAGCTACAAAACAGAATTTATGGACAATTTAGTGCATACCAGTAGAGTTGATTGGCCAGTTAAAATGATAATTCTAAACTGATTATTGGTGCGCATTGAGTAAACGCTATAAATGAAGAATAATTCATGGCATCACATAGTTTGGGATGAACAGGTATACTTGAACGCTGTGTCGTATTTATTTATTTCTCAAATTTTGTCACATTATCAAAATTTGAGCTAGCTTAACGTGGGTATTGGATTCGTGTCCTTATGATCTCTAAATGTTATGGACGATTTAGTGCGGACATGTCAAGTTGATCGGCCAGTTAAAGTGATCATTCTAAACTGATCATTGGCGCTCATTGAGTAAAGGCTCATAAATGAAGCGCAATGCATGGCATCACGCAATTTGGGATAGATTGGATTACTTGGATGTTTTGTCGTATCTAGTTCTGTCTCAAATTTTGTCACAATATTGAAAATTGAACTAGCTTAATGTAGGCAATTAATTCGTGTCATTCTGACCTATAAATCAAAACTTATGGACGGTATAGTGCAGACATTTCAAGTTGATCGGCTAGTTAAAATGATCATTCTAAACCAATCGTTGGTGTTCATTGAGTAAAAGCTTATAAATGAAGAATAATGCTCGGCAACACGCAGTTTGGGGTGGACTGGATTTCTCGGATGCTTTGTCATTCATAGCTATAAATCAATAGTTATGCACGATTTAGTTCAGACATGACAAGTTAATTGGCTAGTTAAAATGATCATTCTAAACTATCACTGGGGCTCATTGAGTAAAAGCTTATAAATGAAAAATAATGTATGGCATCACGTAGTTTGGGATAGATTAGATTACTTGGACGCTTTTTGTATCTATTTCTTTCTCAAATTTTGTTACACTATAGAAGATTGAGTTAGCTTAATGTGGGCATTGGATTTGTGTGTTTCTGAGTTCTAAATCAAATGTTACGGACGATTTAGAGCAGACAGGTCAAGTTGATCGACGAGTTAAAATGATCATTGTAAACTAATCATTGCTGCTCATTAAGTAAAGGCTTATAAATGACGCATAAAGCACGGCATCACGCAGTTCGGGAATGAATGGATTACTTGGACGCTTTGTCGTATCTACTTCTATTTCAATTTTTGTCACAATTTAGAAAATTGAACTAGGTTAATGTGGGCATTGGGTTCGTGTCATTCTGAGCTATAAATGAAAAGCTATAGAAGATTTAGTGCAGACATGACAAGTTGATCGGCCAGTTAAAATGATCATTCTAAACTGATCAATTTTGGTTATTGAGTAAAAGCTTATAAATGAAAAATAATGCATGGCATCACACAGTTCGGGATAAATTAGATTACTTGGATGCTTTGTCGTATCTATTTCTGTCTCAAATTTTGTTATAATATAGAAAATTGAGCTAGCTTAACGTGGGCATTGGATTCGTGTCATTCTGAGCTCTAAATTAAAAGTTATGGACAATTGAGTGCGGACATGTCAAGTTGATCGGCCAGTTAAAGTTATCATTCTAAAACTGATTATTGGTGCTCATTAAGTAAAGGCTTATAAATGAACATAATGCATGACATCAGTCAATTTTGGATAGATTGGATTACTTGGACACTTTTTGTATCTAGTTATGTCTCAAATTTTGTCACAATATTGAAAATTGAACTAGTTTAATGTGGGCATTGTATTCGTGTCATTTTGAGCTACAAAATAGGATTGATGGACAACTTAGTGCAGACCTGTCAAGTTGATCGGATAGTTAAAATGATAATTCTAAACTGATTATTGGTGCGCATTGAGTAAACGCTTATAAATGAAGAATAATGCATGGCATCACGCGGTTTGGGATGAACTATATTAGTTGAACGCTTTGTCATATCTATTTATTTCTCTAAATTTTGTCACAGTATAGAAAATTGAACAGCCTAAATGTGGGCATTGGATTCATGTCATTCGGAGCTATAAATCAATAGTTATGGACGATTTAGTGTAGACATGACAAGTTAATTGGCTTGTTAAAATGATCATTATAAACTATCATTTGTTCTCATTGAGTAAAAGCTTATAAATGAAAAATAATGCATGGCATCACACAGTTCGGGATAAATTGGATTACTTAGATGCTTTGTCGTATCTATTTCTGTCTCAAATTTTGTTATAATATAGAAAATTGAGCTAGCTTAACGTGGGCATTGGATTCGTGTCATTCTGAGCTCTAAATCAAAAGTTATGGACAATTTAGTGCGGACATGTAAAGTTGATCGGCCAGTTAAAGTTATCATTCTAAAACTGATTATTGGTGCTCATAAAGTAAAGGCTTATAAATGAACATACTGCATGACATCAATCAATTTTGGATAGATTGGATTACTTGAACACTTTTTCGTATCTAGTTATGTCTCAAATTTTGTCACAATACTCAAAATTGAACTAGCTTAATGTGGGCATTGTATTCGTGTCATTCTGAGCTACAAAATAGAATTGATGGAAAACTTAGTGCAGACCTGTCAAGTTGATCGGCCAGTTAAAATGATAATTCTAAACTGATTATGGGTGCGCATTGAGTAAATGCTTATAAATGAAGAAGAATGCATGGCATCATGCGGTTTGGGATGAACTATATTAGTTGAATGCTTTGTCGTATCTATTTATTTCTCTAAATTTTGTCACAATATAGAAAATTGAACAGCCTAAATGTGGGCATTGGATTCGTGTCATTCGAAGCTATAAATAAATAGTTATGGACGATTTAGTGTAGACATGACAAGTAAATTGGCTAGTTAAAATGATCATTCTAAACTATCATTGGTTCTCATTGAGTAAAAGCTTATAAATGAAAAATAATACATGGCATCACACAGTTCGGGATCAATTGGATTACTTAGATGCTTTGTCGTATCTATTTCTGTCTCAAATTTTGTTATAATATAGAAATTTGAGCTAGCTTAACGTGGGCATCGGATTCGTGTCATTCTGAGCTCTAAATCAAAAGTTATGGACAATTTAGTGAGGACATGTCAAGTTGATCGGCCAGTTAAAGTTATCATTCTAAAACTGATTATTGGCACTCATTAAGTAAAGGCTTATAAATGAACATAATGTATGACATCAGTCAATTTTGGATAGATTGGATTACATGGACACTTTTTCGTATCTAGTTATGTCTCAAATTTTGTAACAATACTGAAAATTGAACTAGCTTAATGTGGGCATTGTATTCGTGTAATTCTGAGCTACAAAATAGAATTGATGGACAACTTAGTGCAGACCTGTCAAGTTGATCGGCCAGTTAAAATGATAATTCTAAACTGATTATTGGTGCGCATTGAGTAAACGCTTATAAATGAAGAATAATGCATGGCATCATGCGGTTGGGATGAACTATATTAGTTGAACGCTTTGTCGTATCTATTTATTTCTCTAAATTTTGTCACAATATAGAAAATTGTACAGCCTTAATGTGGGCATTGGATTCGTGTCATTCGGAGCTATAAATCAATAGTTATGGACGATTTAGTGTAGACATGACAAGTTAATTGGCTAGTTAAAATGATCATTCTAAACTATCATTGGTTCTCATTGAGTAAAAGCTTATAAATGAAAAATAATGCATGGAATCACATAGTTCGGGATAAATTGGATTACTTGGATGCCTTTTCGTATCTATTTCTGTCTCAAATTTTGTTATAATATAGAAAATTCAGGTACCTTAACATGGGCATTGGATTCGTGTCATTCTGAGCTCTAAATCAAAAGTTATGGACAATTTAGTGCAGATATGTCAAGTTGATCGGCCAATTAAAGTTATCATTCTAAAACTCATTATTGGTGCTCATTAAGTAAAGGCTTATAAATGAGGCATAAAGCATGTCATCACGCAGTTCGGGATTGAATGGATTACTTGGACGCTTTGTCGTATCTACTTCTATTTCAAATTTTCTCACAATATAGAAAATTGAACTAGGTTAATCTGGCATTGGGTTCGTGTCATTCTAAGCTATAAAAAGCTATGGAAGATTTAGTGCAACATGACAAGTTGATCGGCCAGTTAAAATGATCATTCTAACCTGATACATTTTGCTCATTGAGTAAAAGCTTATAAATGAAAATTAATGCATGGCATCACACAGTTCGGGATCAATTGGATTACTTAGATGCTTTGTCGTATCTATTTCTGTCTCAAATTTTGTTATAATATAGAAATTTGTGCTCTCTTAACGTGGGCATCGGATTCGTGTCATTCTGAGCTCTAAATCAAAAGTTATGGACAATTTAGTGAGGACATGTCAAGTTGATCAGCAAGTTAAAGTTATCATTCTAAAACTGATTATTGGCACTCATTAAGTAAAGGCTTATAAATGAACATAATGTATGACATCAGTCAATTTTGGATAGATTGGATTACATGGACACTTTTTCGTATCTAGTTATGTCTCAAATTTTGTAGCAATATTGAAAATTGAACTAGTTTAATGTGGGCATTGTATTCGTGTCATTCTGAGCTACAAAATAGAATTGATGGACAACTTAGTGCAGACCTGTCAAGTTGATCGGCCAGTTAAAATGATAATTCTAAACTGATTATTGGTGCGCATTGAGTAAACGCTTATAAATGAAGAATAATGCATGGCATCATGCGGTTGGGATGAACTATATTAGTTGAACGCTTTGTCGTATCTATTTATTTCTCTAAATTTTGTCACAATATAGAAAATTGAACAGCCTTAATGTGGGCATTGGATTCGTATCATTCGGAGCTATAAATCAATAGTTATGGACGATTTAGTGTAGACATGACAAGTTAATTGGCTAGTTAAAATGATCATTCTAAACTATCATTGATTCTCATTGAGTAAAAGCTTATAAATGAAAAATAATGCATGGAATCACATAGTTCGGGATAAATTGGATTACTTGGATGCCTTGTCGTATCTATTTCTGTCTCAAATTTTGTTATAATATAGAAAATTCAGCTACCTTAACATGGGCATTGGATTCGTGTCATTCTGAGCTCTAAATCAAAAGTTATGGACAATTTAGTGCAGATAAGTCAAGTTGATCGGCCAATTAAAGTTATCATTCTAAAACTCATTATTGGTGCTCATTAAGTAAAGGCTTATAAATGAGGCATAAAGCATGTCATCACGCAGTTCGGGATTGAATGGATTACTTGGACGCTTTGTCGTATCTACTTCTATTTCAAATTTTCTCACAATATAGAAAATTGAACTAGGTTAATCTGGGCATTGGGTTCGTGTCATTCTAAGCTATAAAAAGCTATGGAAGATTTAGTGCAACATGACAAGTTGATCGGCCAGTTAAAATGATCATTCTAACCTGATCAATTTTGCTCATTGAGTAAAAGCTTATAAATGAAAAATAATGCATGGCATCACGGAGTCCGGGATAGATTGGTTACTTGGATGCTCACTCGTATCTATTTCTGTCTCAAATTTTGTCACAATATAGAAAATTGAGCTAGCTTAACGTGGGCATTGGATTCTTCTCATTCTAAGCTCTAAATCAAAAGTTATGGACAATTTAGTGCGGACATGTCAAGTTGATTGGCCAGTTAAAGTTATCATTCTAAAACTGATTATTGGTGCTCATTAAGTAAAGGCTTATAAATAAAGCATAATGCATGACATCAGTCAATTTCGGATAGATTGGATTACTTGGACAAATTTTTGGATCTAGTTATGTCTCAAATTTTGTCACAATATTTAAAATTGAACTAGCTTAATGTGGGCATTGTATTCGTGTCATTCTGAGCTACAAAATAGAATTGATGGACAACTTTGTGCAGGCCTGTCAAGTTGATCGGCCAGTTAAGATGATAATTCTAAACTAATTACTGGTGCGCATTGAGTAAACACTTATATATGAAGAATAATGCATGCCATCACGCAGTTTGGGATGAACTAGATTAGTTGAACGCTTTGTCGTATCTATTTATTTCTCAAATTTTGTTACAATATCAAAATTTGAGCTAGCTTAACGTGGGCACTGGATTTGTGTTTTCTGAGCTCTAAATCAAAAGTTACAGACGAATTAGGGCAGGCATGTCTAGTTGATCAGCCAGTTAAGTGATCATTCTAAACTGATCATTGGCGCTCATTAAGTAAAGGCTTATAAATAAGGCATAAAGCATGGCATCACGCAATTTGGGATAGATTGGATTCCTTGGATGCTTTGTCGTATCTATTTCTGTCTCAAATTTTATCACAATTTAGAAAATTGAGCTAGCTTAACGTAGGCATTGGATTCGTGTCATTATGAGCACTAAATCAAGAGTTACGGACAATTTAGTGCGTACATGTCAAGTTGAGTTGCAAGTTTGATCATTCTAAACAGATGATTGGTGCTCAATAAGTAAACGCTTAGAAATGAATAATAATGCATTGCATCACGCAGTTTGGGATGGACTAGATTACTTGGAGGCTTTTGTCGTACCTAATTATTTCTTAAATTTTTTCACAATATAAAAAATTTAGCTAGCTTAACGTAGGCATTGGATTTGTGTCATTCGTAGCTCTAAATCAAAAGTTACGGACGACTTAGTGTGTACATGTCAAGTTGATCGGCATGTTAAAGTGATCATTCTAAACTGATCATTTATGCTCATTGAGTAAAGGCTTATAAATTAAGTACAATGAATGGTATCACGCAGTTTGGGATAGACTGAATTACTTGGACGCTTTGTCGTAACTAGTTATGTCTCAAATTTTGTCACAATATAGAAAATTGAACTAGCTTAATGTGGGCAATTGATTCGTGTCATTCTGACCTATAAATCAAAAGTTATGGATGATATAAAGCATACATATCACATTGATCGACTAGTTAAAATCATCATTCTAAACTAATCGTTTGTGCTTATTGAGTAAAAGCTTATAAATGAAGAATAATGCATGGCATCGCGTAGTTTGGGATGGACTAAATTACTTGGACGCTTTGTCGTATCTATTTTTGTCTCAAATTTTGTTACACTATAGAAAATTGAGGTAGCTTAACATGGCATTGGATTCGTGTGTTTTTGAGCTCTAAATCAAAAGATATGGACAATTTAGTGTGGACATATCAAGTTTCTCGGTGAGTTAAAATGATCGTTCTAAACTAATCATTGGTGCTCATTAAGTAAGGCTTATAAATGAGGCAAAAAGCATGGTATCATGCAGTTTGGGATGGATTGGATTACTTGGCCGCTTTGTCGTATCTATTTCTTTCTTAAATTCTGCCACAATATAGAAAATTGAGCTAGCTTAACATGGACATTGGATTCGTGTCATTCTAAGCTGTAAATCAAAAGTTACAGATGATTTATTGCATACATGTCAAGTTGATCGGATAGTTAAAGTGATCATTGAAGACTTAAAGACGATTTATTGCAGACCTGTCAAGTTGATCATTAAAGGTTTATAAATGGAGCATAATGCATGGCATCACACATTTATGGATAGATTGGATTACTTGGATGCTTTGTAATATTTATTTCTGCCTCGGATTTTGTTACATTATAGAAAATTTAGCTAGTTTAATGTGGGCATTGGATTCTTATTTTCTGAGCTCTAAATCAAAAGTTATGGACGATTGAGTGTGGGTTTTTCAAGTTGATCGGTCAGTTAAAATGATCATTCTAAACTGATCATTGGTGCTCATTAAGTAAATGCTTATAAATGAGGCATAAAGCTTGGCATCTCGCAGTTTGGGATAGATTGGATTACTTGGACGCATTGTTGTTCTAGTTATGTTTCATATTTTTGTCACAATATAGAAAATTGAACTAGCTTAATATGGGCATTTGATTCATGTTATTCTGAGCAGTAAACCAAAAGTTATGAATGATTTAGTGCAGACATGACAAGTTGATTGAACAGTTAAAATGATTTATCTAAAGCAGATCGTTGGTGCTCATTGAGTAAAAGCTTATAAATCAAAAATAATGCATGACATCACGCAGTTTGGGATGGATTGGATTACTTGGACGCTTTGTCGTCTCTATTTCAATCTCATATTTTGTCAAAATATAGAAATTTAGCTTGCTTATCATGGTCGTTGAGTTCGTGTCATTCTGAGCTCTAAATCAAAAGTTATGCACGATTTAGTGCAGACATGTCAAGTTGATCGGCCATTTAAAATGATCATTCTAAACTGATCATTGCTGCTCATTGAGTAAACGCTAATAAATGAAGAATAATGTAAGGCATCACACAGTTTGTGATGGACTGGATTACTTGAACGTGTTGTCGTATCCATTTATTTCTCAAATTTTGTCATAATATAGAAAACTGAGCTAGCTTAATGTGGGCATTCGATTCTTGTCATTCTAAGCTCTAAATCAAGATTTATGGACGATTTATTGCGTACATGTAAAATTGATCGGCCATTTAAAGTGATCATTCTAAACTGGTCATTGGTGCTCATTAAGTAAGGCTTATAACTGAATCATAATGCATAGCATCACGCAGTTTGGGATAGATTGGATTACTTGGACGCTTTGTCGTATCTAGTTCTATTTCAAATATTGTAACAATATAGAAAATTAAACTAGCTTAATGTGGGCAATTGATTCGTGTCATTCTGTGCTATAAATCAAAAGTTATGGACGATTTAATGCAAACATGACAAGATGATCGGCCAGTTAAAACGATCATTCTATTTTGATCATTGGTTCTCATTGAGTAAAAGCTAATAAATGAAAAATAATGCATGGAATCCCACGGTTTTGGGAAGGTTCGGATAACTTGGATGCTTTGTCGTCTCTATTTATGTCTCATATTTTGCCACAATATAGAAAATTGAACTAGCTTAGTGTGGGCAATTGATTGTTGTCATTCCGAGCTATAAATCAAAAGTTATGGACGATATAGTGCAGACATGTCAAGTTGATCGGCCAGTTAAAATGATCATTCTAAATTGATCGTTGGTGCTCATTGGGTAAATGCTTATAAATGAAGAATAATGCATGGCATCACGCTGTTTGGGATAGACTGGATTCGTTGGATGCTTTTTCGTATATATTTAACTCTCAAATTTTTTCACAATATAGAAAATTGTGCTAGCTTAAAGTGGGCATTGGATTCGTGTCATTCTGAGCTCTAAATCAAAAGTTACGAACGATTTAGTGCGGACATGTCAAGTTGATTGGCCAGTTAAAGTGATCATTCTAAACTTATCATTGATGCTCATTGTGTAAAAGTTTATAAATGGAGCATAATGCATACCATCACACAGCTTTGGATAGATTGGATTACTTGGACGCTTTGCGTATCTATTTCGGTCTAAAATTTTATTACACTATTGAAAATTGAGCTAGCATAACGTGGACATTGTATTTGTGTCATTCCGAGCTCTTAATCAAAAGTTACGAATGATTTTGTGCGGACATGTCAAGTGGATTGGCCAGTTAAAGTGATCATTCTAAATGGATCATTGGTGCTCATTAAGTAAAGGCTTATAAATGAAACATGAAGCATGGCATTAATTAATTCGTATAGATTGGATTACTTGGACGCTTTGTCGTCTTTATTTCTATCTTAAAGATTGCGAAAATATAGAAAATTGAGCTTGCATAACGTGGACATTGGATTTGTGTCATTCTGAGCTATAAATCAAAAGTTACAGATGATTTAGTGTGCACATGTCAAGGTTATCGGCCAATTAATATGATTATTCTAAACAGATCATTGGTGCTCATTGAGTAAAAGCTTATAAATGAAAAATAATGCATGGCATCACGCAGTTTGGGATGGATTGGATTACTTGGACGCTTTATCGTATTGATTTCTGTCTCAAATTTTCTCACAATATAGAAAATTGAACTAGCTTAGTGTGGGTATTGGATTCGTGTCATTCTAAGCTACAAATCAAAAGTTATGGACGATTTAGAGCACACATGTCAAGTTGATCAGCCAGTTAAAATGATCATTCTAAATTGATCATTGGTTCTCATTGAGTAAACGCTAATAAATGAAGAATAATGATTGGCATCACGGAGATTGGGATTGATTGGATTACTTCGACGCATTGTCGTATCTAGTTCTGTTTCAAATTTTGTGTACAATATAGAAAATTGAACTAGCCTAATGTGGGCATTGGATTCGTGTGATTCGGTTTAGTGCAGACATGACAAGTTTATCGGTCAGTTAAAATGATCATTCTAAACTGATCATTGGTGCTCATTGAGTAAAAGTTAATAAATTAAAAATAATGCATGGCGTTATGCAGTTTGGGATGGATTAGATTACTTGGACGCTTTGTCGTATCTATTTTGCCTCAAATTCTGTCACAATATAGAAAATTGAGCTAGCTTATCGTGGGCATTGGATTCGTGTTATTCGGAGCTCTAAATCAAAAGTTATGGACATGTCAAGTTGAGTGGCAAGTTAAAGTGATCATTCTAAACATATCATTGGTGCTCATTAAGTAAAGGCTTATAAATGAAGCGTAAAATATGGCATCAAGTAGTTTGGATAGATTGGATTACTTGGACGCTTTGTCGTCTCTATTTCCATCTTAAATTTTGTCAAAATATAGAAAATTGAGCTTGATTAACATGGGCATTGGATTGTATTCATTCTGAGTTCTAAATTGAAAGGTACTGATGATTTAGTGCGGATATGTCAAGTTGATTGGCCAATTAAAGTGATAATTCTAAACTGATCATTGGTGCTGACTGAGTAAAGGCTTAAAAATTAAGCATAATGCATGACATCACACAGTCTCAGATAGCATGGATTACTTGGATGCTTTATCGTATCTATTTCTCTCTCAAATTTTGATACAATATAAAAAAATGAGCTAGCTTAACGTGGGCATTTGATTCGTGTGTTTCTGAGCTCTAAATCAAAATTTACCGACGATTTAGTGTGGACATGTCAAGTTGATCGGCGAGTTGAAATGATCATTCTAAACTGAACATTGGTGCTCATTAAGTAAGGCTCATAAATGAGGCATAAAGAATGGCATCACGCAATTTGGGATAGATTGGATTACTTGGACGCTTTTTCGTATCTAGTTATGTTTTAAATTTTATCACAATATAGAAAATAGAACTAGCTTAATGTGGGTATTGGATTCATGTCATTCTGAGCTATAAATCAAAAGTTATGGACGATTTAGTGCAGAAATGACAAGTTGATCATTGGTGCACATTGAGTAAAAGCTTATTAATGAAAAATAATAAATGGCATCACACAGTTTGGGATGGATTGGATTACTTGGACGCTTTGTCGTATCTACTTCTGCCACAAATTTTGTCACAATATAGATAATTAACATGGGCATTGGATTCGAGTCATTCTAAGCTCTAAATCAAAAGTTACAGACAATTTAATGCGGACATGTCAAGTTAAATGGCAAGTTAAAGTGATCATTCTAAACAAATCATTGGTGCTCATTAAGTAAAGCCTTATAAATGAAACATAAAGCATGGCATCAAGTAGTTTGAATAGATTGGATTACTTGTATGCTTTGTCGTCTCTATTTCTATCTTAAAATTTTCTCAAAATATAGAAAATTGAGATTGCTTAACGTAGACATTGGATTTGTGTCATTTTGAGATATAAAATCAAAAGTTACGGACGATTTAGTGTGGACATGTCAAGTTGATCGGCCAGTTTATATGATTATTTTAAACTGATCAATGGTGCTCATTAGGTAAAAGCTTATAATTGAAAAATAATGCATGATGTCATGCAGTTTGGGATGGATTGGATTACTTGGACGCTTTGATGTTTTCTATTTCAGTCTCAAATTATTTTAATAGCTTAACGTGGGCATTGGATTCGTTTCATTCTCAGTTATAAATAAAAAGTTACGGACGATTTAGTGCAGACATGTCAAATTGATCGGCCTGTTAAACTAATCATTGGTGCTAATTGAGTAAACGCTTATAAATGAAACATAACGGATAGCATCACACAGTTTTAGATAGATTGGATTACTTGGACGCTTTGTCGTATCTATTTCTGTCTCAAATTTTGGTACACTATAGAAAATTGAGCTAGCGTAACGTGGGTATTGTATTTGTGTCATTCTGAGCTATAAATCAAAAGTTATGGATGATTTAGTGCAGATATAACAAATTGATCGGCCAGTAAAAATGATCATTCTAAACAAATCATTGGTGCTCATTGAATTAAATCTTATAAATGAAAAATAATGCACGGAGTAGTGAACTTTCATATCTACTTCTGTCTCAAATTTTGTCACCATATTGAAAAATAAGCTAGCTTAATGTGGGTATTGGATTCGTGCCATTCTTAGCTCTAAATCAAAAGTTGTGGACAATTTAATGTGGACATGTCAAGTTGAGTGACAAGTTAAAGTGATCATTCTAAACAGATAAGTACTACTCGTTAAGTAAAGGCTTATAAATGAAGAATAAAGCATGGCATCAAGTAGTTCGGATAGATTGATTACTTGAACGCTTTTTCGTATCTAGTTTTGTTTTAAATTTTGTCACAATATAGAAAATTGAACTAGCTTATTGTGGGCAATTGATTCGTGTCATTCTGAGCTATAAATCAAAAGTTATGAACAATTTAGTTAAAATGATCATTCTAAACTGATCATTGGAAAAAGCTTATAAATGAAAAATGATGCACGGTATCACACAATTTGGGAAGGATTGGATTACTTGGATGTTTTGTTGTATTAATATATATCTCAAATTTTGTCACAATATATGAAATTGAGCTAGTTTAATGTCGGCATTTGATTCAGATCATTCTGAGTTCTAAATCAAAAGTTATGGACGATTTAGTGTGTACATGTCAAGTTGATCGGCCAATTAAAGTGATCATTCTAAAATGATGATTGATGCTGCTTGAGTAAAAGCTTATAAATGAAGCATAATGCATGGAATAACACAGTTTGGGATAGATTGGATTATTTGGGCGCTTTATCTTATCTAGTTCTGTGTCAAATTTTGTCACAATGCGGACATTTCAAGTTGAGTGGCTAGTTAAAGCGATCATTCTAAACAGATCATTGGTGTTCATTAAGTAAATGTTTGTAAATGAAGCATAGAGCATGGCATTAAGTAGCTCATATAGATTGGATTACTTTTACGCTTTGTCGTTTCTATTTCTATCTTAAAGTTTGCCAAAATATAGAAAATTAAGCCTGCTTAACGTGGGCATTGGATTTGTGTCATTTTGAGGTATAAATCAAAAGTTACAGACGATTAAGTGTGCACATGTCAAGTTGATCGGCCAATTAATATGATTATTTTAAATTGATCATTGGTGCTCATTGAGTAAAAGCTTATACATGAAAAATAATGTATGGCATCACGCAGTTGGGGATGGATTGGATTACTTGAACACTTTGTCGTATCTACTCCTATCTCTAATTTTGTCACAATATAGAAAATCAAACTAGCTTAATGTGGACATTGGATTTGTGTCATTCTGAGCTGGAAATCAAAAGTTATGAACGATTTAGAGCGGAAATGTCAAGTTGATGAGCAAGTTAAAATAATCATTCTAAACTGATCATTTGTGCTCATTGAGTAAACGCTTATAAATGAAAAATTATGCATGGCATCACGCAGTTTGTGATGGACTGTATTATTTTGACACTTTCTTATATCTATTTATTTCTCAAATTTTGCCACAATATAGAAAATTGAGCTAGCTTAACGTGGGCATTGGATTCGTGTCATTTTGAACTCTAAATCAAAAGTTACGGAAAATTTAGTGTGGACATGTCAGTTAAAGTGATCATTTTAAACTGATCATTGGTGCTAATTGAGTAAAGGCTTATAAATGAAGCATAATGCATGGCATCACGCAGATTGGGATAGATTGTATTACAAGGACGCTTTGTCGTATCTAGTTCTATCTCAAATTTTGTCACAATATAGAAAATTGAACACGCTTAATGTGGGCAATTGATTCGTGTCATCTGACCTATAAATCAAAAGTAATGGAGGATTTAGTGGGGAAATGTCAAGTTGATCGTCCAGTGAAAGTGATCATTCTAAACTGATCATTGGTGCTGATTGAGTAAACGCTTATATATGAAGCATAATGCATTTACACAGTTTTGGATAGAATGGATTACTTTGACGCTTTGTCATATCTATATCTCTCTCAAATTTGTTACACTATAGAAAATTGAGCTCGCTTAACGTGGGCATTGGATTCGTGTGTTTCTGAGCTCTAAATCAGAAGTTAAGACCGATTTAGTGCAGACATGTCAAGTTGATCGGGAAGTTAAAATGACCATTTTAAACTGATCATTGGTACACACTAAGCGAAGCTTACAAATGAGGCATAAAGATGGCATCACGCAGTTTAGGATAGATTGGATTAATTGGACGATTTGTCATATCTAGTTCTGTTTCAAATTTTGTTACGATATAGAAAATTGAACTAGGTTAATGTGGGAAATTGATTCGTGTCATTCTAAGATATGAATTAAAAGTTGTGGACGATTTAATGCGGACATGACAAGTTGATCGGCTAGTTAAAATGATCATTCTAAACTCATCTTTGGTGGTCACTAAGTAAAAGCTTATAAATGAAAATAATTCATGGCATGACAGAGTCTGGAAAGGATTAGATTAATTGGATGCCTTGTCATATCTATTTCTGTCTCAAATATTGTCACAATATAGAAAATTGAGCTAGCTTAACGTCGGCATTTGATTCGTGTCATTCTGAGTTCTAAATCACAAGTTACAGACAATTTAGTGCGGACATGTCAAGCTGATAGGCCAGATAAAGTGATGATTCTAAACTTATCATGTGTGCTGATTGAATAAAGGCTTATAAATGAAGCATAATGCATGGCATCACGCTGTTCAGGATAGATTGGATTACTTGGACGCTTTGTCGTATCTAATTTTGTCTCAAATTTTGTGACAATTTAGAAAATTGAACTAGCTTAATGTAGGAAATTGATTCGTCTCATTCTGACCTATAAATAAAAAGTTATGCAGGATTTAGTGCGGACATGTCAAGTTTATCAGCCAGTGAAAGTGATCATTCTAACCTGATCATTGGTGTTGATTGAGTAAACGCTTATAAATGAAGCTAATGCATAACATCACGAAGTTTT
>JAEVFF010000951.1:9824-116564 GCA_018901945.1 Pugionium dolabratum | reverse complement strand
ATGTCAATATTATCCTCCTTAGATTGGCTAAACCTAGTAGAACTAAATCCGGGTTTAGGGTTTTACCTCTTAAGTTGTTTTTCTAACATGATAGCCTTATGGAGAAGTTCATTTATTTCGACATAATGGTGAACCTCTAGCCTATCTATGATTTCCCTATTAAGGCCACCCATAAGTCTAGCCATAGTGGCTTCACTATCCTCTTGAACATCAGCCGTAAACAATAAGGTTACCATCTCCTTAAAGTACTCCTCTACGGTTCTAGATCCTTGAGATAGGTTTCTAAGCTTAAAGTGAAGTTCCCTATGGTAGTGGCTAGGTATAAACCTTTTCCTCATGATTACTTTCATCTGGTTCCATGAATCTATAGGCAAATACCCAGCCCTTCTCCTAGAAGTAACTAATTGATCCCACCAAGTTAAGGCATAATCTTTAAAAGCGGTTGGTGCTACTCTAACCTTACTATCCTGTGCGTATTCCCTACAATCAAAGACTATTTATATCTTCTTTTCCCTCTCTAGATACTCCTCAGGTTCATTGCTTCCACGGAAAGTGTTTGATTTTAAGGCCGGCCAAAGGGTCTCGAGGATTGGGTTGGTTATTCCTATGTGCTTGGTCGTCTCTTGGCGGCCTTCTCCTAGGGTGTTGTGACCTAGATGTGTGACTGTAGTATTGCTCAGTATCAGAAGGTGTCTGGTTTATCCTAAGTCGGTCATTGATGTATCTTTCTGTTTCAGCTCTCATGGTTGCCATCTTTCATCCATCATGGCTTTAAAGGAATCAAGGAGTTGTTTGTTGGAGTTTGAGGATTCTTCTCCATTGCTGGTTCCTACCATGGCACCTGAAAAATTCAGACAACTAAGCAAGTAAAAGGTTCAAAGTAAAACACAGAAACTGACACAACAGACACAAGAACAAAGACATACCCTAGCAAAGCATGTTCTAGACCCTTTGAACTCCGGTTTTGAAATGGGTGAATCTAACAACTTTAGATTCTGTTTGAAACGTGTTTAATTGGTATTCCTGGTTCTATTAAGTCTTAAGAACAAGTTTCATTCAGGTTTTAATCTCTAAAATATTCAAACAAGAGGTGATAAACTCGGATGAACAAAAATATTTTCTTAGAACCTCAATGGTGCGATTGGGTGTTTCATAAGTTTTGTCCTTTAGAAATCGGTTCTAAACTCTTTTAAAGTTAATTTCCAGGTTCTTCAAAGATCTAAGATCAATTTTAAACAAGAAACAAACCCAGAAACATTTTAAAACAAATCGCAAAAGAAGGCGAAAGTTTACAAAGCGTTTTTGCAAGAATACGAAAGGGTGCAAACAGGTTTCTAGAGATACAGAGTGGGCTCTGATACCACTTGATGTGATCCTGATGAGGATAAAGCCCCTGATAAACTGCAAATGGTTTTGGAAGAGTGGATGAATGGACTGAAGTTGTGGAATGGTTGAAAAGATGGTGTAACTTGCGGATGTGTGAGCTCTTAAGTGGATGGATCCGAGAACAAGGGGAAATGAATGATACTTCTCAAGGATGGTGGAAAGTCCGTGAACTATCTTCTTGCTCTGTCTGAATGACAAAGGCAAGGCATATTGGGCAAGGGGTGAGTCGACTTGAAACTTCCAAGGGTGATGAAGATCCCTTAGACTTTCGGTTCTTGAGAGGAATGAGAAAGTGTTCTAAAATTCCTTATTCAAAAGGATCATCAAACGAGTTTAAGAAGGAGATTTGCTATTAAAATATTTGATGATTCAGAAAGAAGGATACAAGAGAGTCCTTATAGTAGTCTAGGACATTAAAAATGACTCCTAAAATTCTACCAAAACATTAAAGGAAATACTTAGGGAATTACAAAGACAACTTACATACAAAGACTAAGAAGTAAATAATATTTTGACTTGATTCTTCATCTTTTATTTCGTGGATGATGAGATAGAATGGGGCTTGAGTAACCAAGAGGCTGTGGTAAAGTAACTTGGGTTTGCCTCATTAAAAACCTATCTTAGAAAACTCATTGGGACAAAACTAAGAATAGGGAAAAAGAGTACAATCCAAGGCACCTCTCTTGGTGAGGTTTAGGTGGCCTGAATCACACACTAAACTGGCTTGAATGGTGGTGAGAAGGTGCAGTAGTGTTGTCTTAAGTTTGGCTTGCTTCGATTGGGTAATGGGGCCATTGATGATTTGTAGGCTTTCATCTCCAATATCGACGGGTTCTAGCTGCTCCTTTGCATCTTTAGTGGCTTCTTCCTCCTCTGGTTCAAGCGGCTTCTTAGGTAGTGGTTCCTTGCTGGCAAGCTCACTTCACTAGGCAAAGCCTCAAAGTAATCAGATCTATCCTAAATTGCGTGATGCCATGCATTATGCTTCTTTTGTAAACCTTTGCTCATGAGCACCAATTATCAGTTTAGAATGAATAATTTAACTGGCCAATCAACTTGACATGTTCGCATTAAATCATCTTTAACTTTTGATTAAGAGTTTAGAATAACACGAATCCAACTCACAAGTAAAGCTAGGTCAATTTTCTATATTGTGACATAATTTAAGACCGCAATAGTTACTACAAAGCCTCCAAAGAACCCAATCTATCCCAAACTGCGTGATGCATGCATTATGCTTCATTTATTCGCGTTTACTCAAGGAGCACCAATAATCGGTTTAGAGTGATCATTTTAACTAGCTGATCAACTTGAAATGTCAACACCAAAACAGTCTTTAACTTTTGATTTAGAGCTCCAAATGACAGGAATCCAATGCCCACGTTAAGCTAGCTTAATTTTTTATTTTGTGAATATATTTTAGATTAAAAGAGTTAGGCAAAGCCTCAAAGTAATCCAATCAATCATAAATTGCATGATGCCATGCATTAAACTTCATTTAAAAGCTTTTACTCAAGGAGCACCAATGATCAGTTTAGAATAATCATCTTAACTGCCTGATCAACTTGACATGTTCAGACTAAATCGTTTGTAACTTTTGATTTAGAATTCAGAATGAAACGAATCTAACACCCAAGTAAAGCTAGCTCAATTTTCTATAATTTATGACGGAAATAGCTAAGACAAAGCCTCCAAATAATCCAATATATCCCAAACGGCGTGATGCCATGCATTGTCTTCATTTATATGCCTTTACACAAGGATCACCAATGATAAGTTTAGAATGATAATTTTAAGTAGCTGATTAACTTGACATGGCCCCACAAAGTCATCTTTAGCTTTTGATTTAGAGCTCAAACTGATATGAATCCACACCCACGTTAAGCTATCTCAATTTTCCACATTGTGACAACATTTGATACTGAAGTGCTAGACAAAGCCTCAAAATAATCCAATCAATCCAAAATTGCGTGATTCCATGCATTTTGCTCCATTTATAAGCTTTTACTCGAGGAGCACCAGTGATCAACTCAATATGTCCACACTAAATCGTCTGTAACTCTTGATTTAGAGTTCACAATGACATGAATCCAATGCCTACGTTAAGCTAGCTCTATTTAATATATTGTGATGAAATTTAGGACTGAAAGGGCTAGGCAAAGCATCAAAGTAATCCAATCTATCTTAAACTGCAATTTGCCATGTATTATGCTTCCTTTGTAAACCTTTGCTCAATGAGCACCAATTATTAGTTTAGAATGAATAATTTAACTGGTCGATCAACTTGACAAGTCTGCAGTAAATCGTCTTTAACTTTGGATTAAGAGTTTAGAATGACACGAATATCTCAATTTTTAATATGGTGACATAAGTTAAGACCGAAATAACTATGTCAAATCCTCCAAGGAGTCCAATCTATCAAAAACTGCATGATGCCATGCATTATGCTTCATTTATACGCCTTTACTCAAGGAACACACATGATCAGTTTAGAGTGATCATTTTAACTAGCTGATCAACTTGACATGTCTGCATTAAATCGTCTTTAACTATTGATTTAGAGCTCAAAATGACATGAATCCAATGCCCACGTTAATCTAGTTCAATTTTCCATCTTGTGAAAATATTGGACACTGAAAGAGCTGTGCAAAGCCTCAAAGTATTATGCTTTATTTATAAGCTTTTATAAGCTTTTGCGTGATGTTGTGCATTATTCTTCAACAAGAGCTGGACTAAACTGCGTTATGTCGTGCATTATGTTTCATTTATAAGCTTTTACTCAAGGAGCACCAATGATATGATCATTTTAACTGGCCGATCAACTTGACATTTTTGCACTAAATCATCTGTAACTTTTGATTTAGAGTTCACAATGACACGAATCCAACGTCCAAGTAAAGCTAGCTCAATTTTCTGTATTGTGACATAATTTAAACCCGAAATAGCTACGAAAAAGCCTCCAATTAATACAATCTATCTCAAACTGTGTGATGACATGCATTTATGCTTCATTTAAAAGCTTTTACTCAAGGATCACCAATGATCAGTTTAGAATGATCATTTTAACTAGACGATCAACTTGACATGTACGTACTAAATCATTTGTAACTCTTTATTTAGAGTTCAGAATGACACTAATCAAACGCCCACGTTAAGCTAGCTCAATATTCTATATTGCGACAAAGTTTTAGATTTAAATAGCTATGACAAAGCCTCCAAGTAATCCAATATATCCCAAACTGTGTGATGCCATGCATTATGCTTCATTTGTAAGCCTTTGCTCACCAGTGATCAATTTAGAATGATGAATTTAACCGGCCAATCAAAATGACATGTGCGCACTAAATCATCTTTAACTTTTGATTTAGAGTTCAAAATGACACGAATCTAATGCCTACGTTAAGCTAGCTCAATTATTTATATTGTGATAAAATTTAAGGCCGAAATAGCTAAGATAAAAGTCTCCAACTAATCCAATCTATCCTAAACAGCGTGATGCCATGCATTATGCTTCATTTGTAAACCTTTGCTCAATGAGCACTAATGATCATTTTAGAATAAGCATTTTAACTGGCAGATCAACTTGACACCTCTGCACTAAATTCGTCTGTAACTTTTTATTTAGAGTTCAGAATGACACGAATTCAATTCCCACATTAAGCTAGCTAAATATTCTATTATGTGACAAAGTTTAGAACCAAAATAGGTATGAAAAAGCCTCCATGTAATCCAATTTATCCCAAACTGCATTGTGATATGCATTATGACGCATAGATACACATTTACTCAATGAGCAGCAATGATCAGCTTAGATATAATTTTAACTCTCTGTTCAACTTAACATGTCCACACTAAATCGTCTTTAACTTCTGATTTATAGCTCAAAATGACATGAGTTCAACATCCACATGAACCTAGCTCAATTTTCCATATTTTGACAACATTTGTGACTCAAAGAGCTACAACAAAGCCTCAAAGTACTGCAATCTATCCCAAACTGCGTGATTTTATGCATTATGCTTCATTTATAAGCTTTTACTCAATGAGTACCAGTGATCAGTTTAGAATGATCATTTTAACAGGTGGATCAACTTGACATGTCCGCACTAAATCGCCCGTAACTTTTGACTTAAAGTTCAGAATGACACAAATCCAACGCCCATGTTAAGCTAGCTCAATTTTCTATATTGTGCAAAAATTTAGGATCACAATAGCTATGAAAAAGCCTCCATATAATCAAATCTATACGAAACTACGTAATGTTATGCATTATGATTCATTTATACGACTTTACCCAATGCGCACCAATGATCAGCTTAGAACGATCATTTTAGCTAGCTGATTAACTTGACATGTTACACTAAATCGTCTTTAACTTCTGATTTACAGCTCAAGATGACATGAGTCCAACGCCCACAATAAACTAGCTCAATTTTCCATATTGTGACAATATTTGAGACTCAAAGAGCTACGACAAAGCCCTCCAAGTAATCCAATGTATCAAAACTGCGTGATGTCATGCATTATGCTTCATTTATAAACCTTTACTCAAGGAGCACCAATGATCAGTGTAGAATGATCATTTTAACTGGTTGATCAATTTGACATGTCCACACTAAATCGTCTATAACTTTTGATTTAGAGCTCAAAATGACACGAATCCAACGCGCATGTTAAGCTAGCTCAATTTTCAATATTGTTCCAAAATTTAATATTGAGATATCTATGAAAAAGCCTCCATGTAATCCAATCTATCTCAAACTGTGTGATGCTATGCATTATGATTCATTTATACGCCTTTACTCAATGAGCACCAATGATCTCTTTAGAATGAACATTTTAACTAGTTGATCAACTTGACATGTCCGCACTAAATAGTCTTTAACTTTTTATTTAGAGCTCAAAATGACATGAGTCCAATGCCCACTTAAGCTAGCTCAATTTTCCATATTGTGACAATATTTGAGATTGAAAGAGCTACGACAAAGCCTCAAAGTATTGCAATCTATCCTAAACTGCGTGATCCTATGCATTATGCTTCATTTATAACCTTTTACTCAAGGAGCACCAATGATCAGTTTAGAATGATGATTTTAACTTGTCGATAAACTTTACATGTCCGCCCTAAACTGATTTAAAGTTCAGATTGACACGTATCCAATGCCCACATCAAGCTACCTTAATTTTCTATATTGTGCAAAAATTTAGGATCGCAATAGCTATGAAAAAGCGTCCATATAATCCAGTCTATACAAAACTACATAGCTATGAATCATAAATGCATTATGATTCATTTATACGCCTCTACTCAATGCGCACCAATTATCAGTTTAGAATGATCATTTTAACTAGCTGATTAACTTGACATGTCGCACTAAATAGCCTTTACTTCTTATTTAGAGCTCAAAATGACATGAGTACAATGCCCACATTAATCTAGCTAAATTTTCCATATTGGGACACCATTTGAGACTCAAAGAGCTACGACAAAGCCTCCAACTAATCCAATGGATCCAAACTGTGTGATGCAATGATCACTTTATAATCATCATTTTAACTGGTTGATCAATTTCACATGTCTAGACTAAATAATTTGTAACTTTTGATTTAGAGTTCAAAATGACACAAATACAACACCCACGTTAAGCTAGCTAAATTTTCTATACTGTACCAAAATTTAGGATCGAAATTGCTATGAAAAAGCCTCAGTGTAATCCAATCTATTCCGAACTGCGTGATGCTATGCATTATGATTCATTTATACGCATTTACTCAATGAGCAGCAATGATCAGTTTAGAATTATAATTTTAACTAGCTGATCAAGTTGACATGTCTGCACTAAATCGTCTTTAACTTCTGATTTAGAGCTTAAAATGACATGAGTTCAATGCCCACGTTAAGCAAGCTCAATTTTGCATATTGTGATAAAATTTGAGACTGAAAAAGATACGACAAAGCCTGAAAGTAATGCAACCTATCCCAAACTGCATGATGCCATGCATTATGCTTCATTTACAAGCTTTCACTCAAGGAGCACCAATGATAAGTTTAGAATGATCATTTTAACCGATCGATCAATTTGACATGTCCAGATTAAATCGTTCGTAACTTTTGATTTAAAGTTCAAAATGACATGAATCCAACGTCAATGTTAATCTAGCTCAATTTTTTATATTGTTCCAAAATTTAAGATCGACATAGCTATGAAAAAGCCTCCATTTAATCCAATCTATCCCAAACTGCGTGATGTTTTGCGTTATGATTCATTCATACGCATTTACTCAATGACCAACAATTATCAGTTTAGAATGATCATTTTAGCTAGCTGATCATTTTGACATGTCCGCACTAAATCGTTTTTAACTTTTGATTTAGAGCTCAAAATGACAAGAGTTCAACTCCCACATTAAGGTAGTTCAATTTTCCACATTGTGCAAACATTTGAAACTGAAAGAGCTACGAAAAAGCCTCAAAGTAATGCCATATATCCCAAACTGCGTGATGCCACACATTATGCTTCATTTATAAGCTTTCAATCAATGAGGACCATAGATAAGTTTAGAATGATCATTTTAACTGGTCGATTAACTTGACATGTCCGCACTAAATCGTCTGTAACTTTTGTTTTAAAGTTTAGAATGACACGAATCCAACGCCCACGTTAAGCTAGCTCAATTTTATATATTGTCCCAAAATTTAATATCGAAATAGGTATGAAAAAGCATCCATGTAATCCAATCTATCCCAAACTACGTGATGCTATGCATTATGATTCAGTTATATGCCTTTACTCAATGACTACCAATGATCATTTAGTGGGTATGACAAAGACTCCAAGTTATCCAATGTATCCCAAACTACATGATGCCATGCATTATGATTTATTGGTAAATCTTTGCTCAATGAGCACCAATGATCAGTTTAGAATGATAAATTTAACTAGCCGATAAACTTGACATGTCCGCACTAAATCGTCCGTAACTTTTGATTTAGAGTTCAAAATTACATGAATCCAACACCCACGTTAAGGTAACGCAGTTGTCTACATTGTGACAAAATTTAAGACCGAAATAGAAACGAGAAGGCATCCAAGTACTCCAGTGTATCCCTAACTTCCTGATGCCATACATTACGCTTCATTTCTAAGCCTTTAATTAATCATGGAGAACCAATGATAAGTTTAGAAAGATCAGTTTAACTGGCCAATCAACTAGACATGGATGCGCTAAATCGTTTGTAACTTTTGATCTAGATTTCCAAATGACGCGAATCCAATGCCAAAAGTTAAGCTAGCTCAATTTTCTATATTGGGACAACATTTTAGACTGAACGATATACCACAAAGCCTTCAAGTAATCCAATCTATCCTAAACTACGTGATGTCATGCAATATCCTTCATTTATAAGCCTTTACCAGAGGTGCACTAATGATCAGTTTAGAATAATCAGTTGATGATGATATCTTTAACTGGCCGATAAACTTTACATGTCCGCACCAAATCGTTTGCAACTTTTGATTTAGAGTACAGAATAACACAAATCCAATGCACACGTTAAGCTAGCTCAAAACTGTGTGATGCCATGCATTATGGTTCATTTGTTAACCTTTGCATAATGAACACCAATGATCAGTTTAGAATGATCAATTTAACTAGCAGATAAACTTGACATGTCTGCACTAAATCATCTGTAACTTTTTGATTTAGAGTTCAGAATTACATTAATCCAACACCCACTTTAAGGTAGCTCAATTTTCTATATTGTGACAAAATTTAAGACCAAAATAGATACGACAAAACGTCCAAACAATCCAATGTATCCCAAACTGCGTGATGCCATTCATTATGCTTCGTTTATAAGCTTTTAATAAAGGAGCACCAATGATCAATTTAAAATGATTGGTTTAATTGGCCGATCAACTTGAAATGTAAACATTAAATCATCCGTAAGTTTTGATTTAGAGTTTAGAATGACAGGAATCCAACGCCAATGTTCAGGTAGCTCAACATTTTACACTGAAAGAGCTTCCACAAATCCAATCAAGTAATCCAATCTATCTTAAACTGCGTTATGTCATGCATTATCTTTCATTTATAAGCCTTTACTCAAGGCGCACTAATGATTAGTTTAGAATGTTGAGTCTAGGATGATCACTTTAACTGGCCAATCAACTTGAGATGTCGGCACTAAATTGTCCGTAATTTTTGATTTAGTGTTCAAAATAATACGAATCCAACGCCCATGTTAAGCTAGCTCAATATTCTATATAGTGAAAAAATTTAAGACACAAATAGCTACGAGAAAGTCTCCAAGTAATCCAATCTATCTGAAACTTTGTGATGAAAGAATATTGAGATTATAGAGGAGAAATGTGAAGAATGAATCTGAAAACTCAAAGAGAAGTATGAGAAAATGAGAAATGACTTAGACTTATGGAGAAGAATCTCCTAAGAGTATATTATACATTGAGGCTTTACAGCCCTTTTATAGAGGATTTACAATGTGAACACAAAAGAAAACGAATTCAAACTTGTGGATGAGTTTGAATAGAGGAGGAGCCTTTCAACAACCAATGAGAAGAGAGGAGACAGCAGGCATGACTGTTTGGTGTGGTTACCAAGACTGTGTGCAGCAGGCATGACTGTTTTGTGTGGTTACCAAGACTGTGTGCAGCAGGCATGACTGTTTGGTGTGGTTGCCAAGAATGTGTGCAGCATGGACATGTCCTTTTCACCTTGATTCTTCTCCCAAGGTAGCTATTTAACCATTTTAACCATGTGGTTAATAATAACTCCCTCCTTTTTCATTTCCCTTGTTATTCAAACTGAATTTTCGTGCTCACACTTGCCTTGTAGGTCAAGATAGGTCTTATTTGATTTTCCTATGTCAATACTCCCCCTCAAGCTAAAGACTTTGGAATCACCCTAAAGTCTTAAGCTTGGGAACCCAAGGCAACACCTCATTAAAAACCTTATTAAGGAAAACCACTTGGGACAAAACCTTAATAAGGGAAAAAGAGTGTGTTGCTCTTGGATTAGGAGACCTTTGATCATGGGTGTGATAAATCAACAAGCCCAAGTTTGCTAAAGATGTTCTTGCAAACTTTGAGACTTGCTGCCTTTGTGAAGATGTCAGCTAGTTGGTCTTCACTCCTTGTATAACATGGCAGAATGGTTCCATCTTGAACTTTCTCCCTAACCTTATGGCAGTCGATCTCTATGTGCTTGGTCCTCTCGTGAAACACTGAGTTTGAAGCTATGTGAATGGCTGCCTGATTATCACAATGGAAGGTAATTGGCCCTGGTTGTGCAATACCGAAATCTTTCAAGTGTGCTTTGAGCCAAGTTGCTTCAGCACTAGAACATGATACCACCTTCTGCTTCTTATTCTTCCAAGTGACTAAGTTCCCACCAACGAAGGTGCAATACCCAGTGGTTGATTTCCTATCCACCCTATCACCAGCCCAATCCGCATCACAATACCCGACAATCCGCATCACAATATCCGACAATCTCAGTGTTCCCATTCTTGCCCATCCATATGCCTTGACCAGGAGATCCTTTGATGTATCTAAGGATCCTTTCTACCATGCTCCAATGATATACAGTAGGTTTTTTGCATATGTTGACTCACTTGATTCACAGCAAAACACAAGTCTGGTCGTGTTAGGGTGAGGTAGATCAACTTCCCAACTAGTCTCCTATACTGAGAAAAATCCTTAAATAACTCATCAACTTTCTCCCCCTTTCCGTTGACCTTGTAGCCATCTTCAAGAGGAGTTTTGGCCGGTTTAGCCCCAAGCTTTCCTGTGTCTGTCAACAGATCATGAGCATACTTTCTTTGGGATAGAAAGAGCCCTTCCTGAGACCGACACACTTCAATACCCAAGAAGTACTTCAACTCTCCAAGATCCTTGATGTCAAATGATCTATTTAAGAAGGCCTTTGTGTACTGAATTCCTTCCTTATCATCTCCTGTGATGATAAGGTCATCCACATAAACCAAGACCACCACAATTCCTTTTGCGTTTTGACGAGTGAACAAAGTATGATCTGAATGGGATTTCCTAAACCCATTATCAGTAAGTTTGGAGCTTAATTTGTGATACCACGCCCTTGGTGACTGCTTCAACCCATATATTGCCTTCCTAAGTCTTAAAACTTGTCCCTCTTTGCAAAGATCTTCAAGGCCTGGTGGTGGAGTCATATACACTTCCTCTTCAAGTTCTCCTTGTAGGAATGCATTCTTGACATCCATTTGCCATAAGTCCCAAGTCAGATTCGTAGCTAGTGAAAGAACAACCCTTACAGTGTGTAGCTTAGCCACCGGTGCAAAGGTATCAGTATAGTCCTCTCCATATGTCTGAGTGAAACCTCTTGCAACTAGACGTGCCTTGTACCTTTCTATGTCCCCATTGCTCTTATACTTGATGGTGAACACCCACTTGGAACTCACAGCCTTCTTGCCTTTGGGAAGTTCTTGTATATCCCATGTATGATTCCTTTCCATAGCTCCCTTCTCATCTCTTACTGCATCTAACCATTCTTTCTTCCTCTTAGCTTCTTCATAAGTCCTTGGAATCTGACTTTGTTCAATCTTTCCAAGGAATGCTTGATGACTAGATGGCAAGAGGTCAAGGGAACAAACAGCTTGTATGGGATGAGCCACGGCCTGGTTGTTGTAGAAGACCCTAGTGTTTACCCAATTGGATGGGTCTTTCCTAAGTCTAGTACTCCTCCTTAGTTGCTGAACAGGTGGTGCAGCCTCCTCTACAACCGTTTCCTCTTCCATTTGGTGAATAGGTTCCTCTATACCCACTTCCAAGTCGACTTGTTCTTGGTTTTGGGCCGTAGCTTCTTCTCGGATTGGAGTTAGTTCTTGAGTTCCTACCCCTTGTTCATTCTCTTGGGTATCTTGTGAACTACTTGGGGTTCTTGCTTCTTCGTGTCTTGAATCCTTTGGCACATCATTTCCCAAATGATTCAAGAGAAACCTCAAACTCGTAGCCAAATCAGAAGGTGACCTTGAGAGATCCTTCAATCCTTCCCAATCTTTCTGATCATAATAGCTTCGTTCTTCTATGAACTTGACATCTCTAGACACATATGTCCTGTTGTTGCTCGGATCATAGCACTTATAACCCTTTTGTGTTGTCGAATATCCAAGGAACATACACTTGATGCTCTTTGCCTCCAACTTGTTTCTTAGATCACCTGGAACATACACAAAGCACACACACCCAAATACACGTAAATGATCAATGGAAGGTTTAGTTTTATTGAGTACCTCAAATGGGGATATATCTTGCAAGACTTTGGTTGGAATCCGATTGATGAGGTAGCAAGCAACCAAGACTGCATCTCCCCAAAAACTTTTAGGAACATTGGTATGAAACATCATGGATCTTGCTACTTCCATTAAGTGTCGGTTCTTCCTTTCAGCAACTCCATTTTGTTGTGGTGTGTGTGGGCAGCTAGTTTGATGTAGTATTCCATGTTTGTTTAAGTGAGCTTTGAATCTTTGACTTGTGTATTCCCCTCCATTATCTGATCTTAACACTTTGATCTTGGCATTGAATTGATTAGTAACATAATTATGAAAGTTTATAAATGCCTCATAAACCCTATCTTTAGATGGAAGTAATGTAACCCATGTATATTTCGATTTCTCATCTATAAAGGTCACAAAGTATTTATTCCTATCTCTAGACATGCAAGGTGAGGTCCAAACATCGGAATGTACTAAATCAAAGCAATGCTCATAAATGGTGGACGATTTAGGGAAAAAAACACGACAATGTTTGCCAAGGATACAAGTCTCACAAACTGAGTGATCATAAGCAACATTAGGCATCATTAAGCTTAAAGCACGAGCATGAGGATGTCCTAATCTAGCATGCCATAAGAAATCTTTATTATCAAAAACACAAGATTTGAAAGCTAAGGAATCCGAATTGCTTGGAGGAGTGTCCTCAAGAACATAGAGCTCATTTTGAGTCCCACAACTTCCACGTATCTTACCACTCTTAATATCGTGAAAGTAAACATTATTAGGTCCAAAAGTAACATTGCAGTTCAGGTCTTTAGTAGCCCTTTTTACCGAAACTAGGTTAGACTTAAACTTAGGTACAAAGAAAGCAGTACTTTCTTTGTGTAATAGTCTTAATTTTCCGGTTCCTTCAATTGGAATACTCTTACCATCAGCTATAGTTACTTGTCCTAGACATGGTTCAATGTTCTTTAACAACCTAGAATTGCTAATCATATGGTGAGAAGCACCCGAATCCACTACCAACTTATGATCCGGTTTATCAAGCAATTTATGGGAGTAGAGTGTGATACCAGAGAGTTTTGAGGCATAGGCTTTGATGAGATCCTCCAAGTCACTCTTCTTAGCATACTCCATGGATACACTCATAGCTAGCTCCCCTCCTTGGTTGGATGAACTTGCCGGTTTAGTCACAACCTTTTGAGAGATGTTAGCCTTTGAATCCTTGAACCGGTTTGGCTTGAGATGAGGATGAAGTATCCAGAACTTGTCCTTGATGTGGCCATTCCTCTTACAATGTTCACACATCACACTCTTCCTATCCTCTTGCTTAAACACGCTCTTGTTGGCCATGACTAGTTCTCCTTTTCCACCAAATAAACGAATGTTGCCTTGCTCCTTCTGAATCCGTGAGCACACCTCTTCGAAATCAGGGAGTTTTGGCTCTCTTAGGATGGACTTAATCACATCCTTAAAGGCTGGATTTAGTTTGAAAAGGAGCCCAAATATCTTGTCTTGTTCCTTCCTTTCATTAAGCACCTTTGGATCCATAGAACTTGGTCTCAACATGTCAAGCTCGGACCATGTTGATTGGAACTTGCCTAGGAACTTTGTGAACTCCATATCCTCTTGGTGAAGATCATTGAGAGCCTTCTTAACCTCATACACACGGCTGAGGTTTGAAACATCCCCATACACCCTCTTGAGAGTGTCCCAAAGAGACTTGGCGGTTTCACAATGTGAATAAGCTTCAAGAATGGATGGGTCCAATGAATTTTGGAGGAATCCAAGGACTGATTGATCTTCTTGGAACCACCTAGCTTCTTCTTTTCTTGTTGCCTCATCCTTCTTCTCCTTTGGATCATCTATAGATGGAGTATTATCCTCCAAGATGTAATTCCAAAGTCCTTTGCCACAAATGGCTGTCTTGATGGTTCTTGACCATAATGTGTAGTTCAAGCCTTTGAGAACTACTGGTATCACCGTAGGTTTCAGGCTGGAACTGATTTGAACTGTATCCTCCATTGTTAGGCTTTGAAGAGCTCAAAGGAGGCAGCTTTTATAATAAAACTGTGAGTTTTTAGTTTAAAGGCTGAGAGATTTTTGACAGAATTTTAGAATAGAAACTGAGAGATTTGAGTAGAAAATATAAGAAAATGATCTTATGCTCTGATACCATGAAAGAATATTGAGATTAGAGAGGAGAAATGTGAAGAATTGAATCCAGAAACTCAAAGAAAAGCATGAGAAGATGAGAAAATGTCTTAGATTTCTGGAGAAGAATCTCATAAGAGTTCTATCATACATTGAGTCTTGATAGCTCAAAGTCACATGACTCCAACGCCCACATTAAACTAGATTAATTTTCCATATAATGACAACATTTGAGACGGAAAACGCTACAACAAAGCCTCCCAGTAATCCAATGTATCCCAAACTTCATGATTCCATGCATTATGCTTCATTTTTAAGACTTTTCCATGCATTATGCTTCATTTTTAAGACTTTACTCAACGAGAACCAATGATCAGTTTAGAATAATCATTTTAATTGGCTGGTCAACTTGACATGTCCGCACTAAATCGTCTGTTACTTTTTATTTAGAGTTCAGAATGACACGAATCCAACACCCACGTTAAGCTAGCAATATTTTCTATATTGTGACAACATTTAACACTGAAATAGCTACGAAAAATCCTCCAAGTAATCCAATCTATCCCAAACTGCATGATGCCATGCATTGTGATGCATTTATTAGCCGTTACTCAAAGAGCACCGTTGATCAGCTTAGAATGATCATTTTAACTAGCTGATAAAATTGACATGTCCACACTAAATCGTCTTTAACATTTGATTTAGAGCTCAAAATAACATGAGTCCAAAGCCAACATTAACCTAGGTCAATTTTCCATATTGTGATAACATTTGAGACTGAAATAGCTACTATATACAATCCAAGTAATCCAATGTATCCCAAACTGCATGATTGCATGCATTATGCTTCATTTATAAGCCTTTGCTCAAGGAGCACCAATGATCTTTTTAGAATGTTCATTTTAACTAGATGATCAACTTGACATGTTCGCACTATTTTTTCTTTAACTTTTGATTTAGAGCTCAAAATCACATGAGTCCAACACGCACATTAACCTACCTCAATTTTCTATATTGTGACAACCTTTGAGACTGAAAGAGCTACTACAAAGCCTCCAAGTAATTAAATGTATTCAAAACTGCGTGATGTCATGCATTATGCTTTATATATAAGCCTTTACTCAAGGAGCACCAATGATCAATTTGGAATGATCATTTTAACTGGCCAATTAACTTATCATGTCCGAACTCAATCGTCTTTAACTTTTTATTTAGAGCTCAAAGTCACATGAGTCCAATGCCCACATTAAGCTAGCTCAATTTTCCAGATTATGACAACAATTTAGACTGAAAGAGCTACAACAAAGCCTCCTAGTAATCCAATGTATCCAAAACTTCATGATTCCATGCATTATACTTCATTTTTAAGCCTTTACTCAAGAAGCACCAATGATCAGTTTAGAATGATCATTTTAACATGACGGTGAAGTGGTCATGTCCGAACTAAATTGTATTTAACTTTTTAATTAGAGCTCAAAGTCACATGAGTCCAACGCCCACATTAAGCTAAATGAATTTTCCATATTATGACAACATTGAAGACTGAAAGAGCTACGACAAAGCCTTCCAGTAATCCAATTTATCCAAAACTTCATGATTCCATGCATTATGCATCATTTTTAAACCATTACTCAATGAGCAGAAATGATAAGTTTAGAATAATCATTTTAACAAGCCGGTCAATTTGACATGTGCTCACGAAATCATCTATAACTTTTGATATAAAGTTCAAAATGACACGAATCCAACACCCACCTTAATCTAGCTATATTTTATATACAGTCACAACATTTAACACTGAAATAGATACAAAAAAGCCTCCAAGTAATCCAATATATCCCAAACTGCGTGATGCCATGCATTGTGTTGCATTTTTAAGCCTTTACTCAAAGAGCACCGATGATCAGCTTACAATGGTCATTTTGACTAGCTGATAAACTTGACATGTCCACACTAAATCATCTTTAACATTTGACTAGACCTTAAAATAACATGAGTCCAACGCCCACATTAACCTAGGTCAATTTTCCATATTGTGATAACATTTTAGACTGAAATAGCTACTATAAACCATCCAAGTAATCCAATGTATCCCAAACTGCGTGATTGCATGCATTATGCTTCATTTATAAGCCTTTGCTCAAAGAGCACCAATGAACTGTTTAGAATGATCATTTTAACTAGAAGATCAACTTGACATGTTCGCACTAATTTGTCTTTAACTTTTGATTTAGAGCTCCAAATCACATGAGTCCAACTCGCACATTAACCTACCTCAATTTTCGATATTGTGACAACCTTTGAGACTGGAAGAGCTACTACAAAGCCTCCAAGTAATTAAATGTATTCAAAACTGCGTGATGTCATGCATTATGCTTCATATATAAGCCTTTACTCAAGGAGCACCAATGATCATTTTAGAATGATCATTTTAACTGGCCGATTAACTTATTATGTCCGAACTCAATCGTCTTTAACTTTTTATTTAGAGCTCAAAGTCACATGAGTCCAACGCCCACATTAAGCTAGCTCAATTTTCCATATTATGACAACAATTTAGACTGAAAGAGCTACGACAAAGCCTCCTAGTAATCCAATGTATCCCAAACTTCATGATTCCATGCATTATGCTTCATTTTTAAGCCTTTACTCAAGAAGCACAAATGATCAGTTTAGAATGATCATTTTAACATGACGATCAAGTTGTCATGTCCGAACTAAATCTTATTTAACTTTTTAATTAGAGCTCAAAGTCACATGAGTCCAACGCCCACATTAAGCTAAATGAATTTTCCATATTATGACAACATTGAAGACTGAAAGAGCTACGACAAAGCCTTCCAGTAATCCAATTTATCCAAAACTTCATGATTCCATGCATTATGCATCATTTTTAAACCATTACTCAATGAGCAGAAATGATAAGTTTAGAATAATCATTTTAACAAGCCGGTCAATTTGACATGTGCTCACGAAATCATCTATAACTTTTGATATAAAGTTCAAAATGACACGAATCCAACACCCACCTTAATCTAGCTATATTTTATATACAGTCACAACATTTAACACTGAAATAGATACAAAAAGCCTCCAAGTAATCCAATCTAGCCCAAACTGCGTGATGCCATGCATTGTGTTGCATTTTTAAGCCTTTACTCAAAGAGCCCCGATGATCAGCTTAAAATGGTCATTTTGACTAGCTGATAAACTTGACATGTCCACACTGAATCATCTTTAACATTTGACTAGACCTCAAAATAACATGAGTCCAACGCCCACATTAACCTAAGTCAATTTTCCATATTGTGATAACATTTGAGGCTGAAATAACTACTATAAACCATTCAAGTAATCCAATGTATTCCAAACTGCGTGATTGCATGCATTATGCTTCATTTACAAGCCTTTGCTCAAGGAACAACAACGATCTGTTTAGAATGATCATTTTAACTAGCTGATCAACTTGACATGTTCGCACTAAATCGTATTTAACTTTTGATTTAGAGCTCAAAATCATATGAGTCCAACGCCCACATTAACCTACCTCAGTTTTCCATATTGTGACAACCTTTGGGACAGAAAGAGCAGCTTCAAAGCCTCCAAGTAATTACATATATTTCAAACTGCGTGATGTCATGCATTATGCTTCATATATAAGCCTTTACTCATAGAGCACCAATGATCAGTTTAGAATGACCATTTTAGCTGGCCGATTAACTTGTCATGTCCAAACTCAATCATCTTTTACGTTTATTTAGAGCTCAAAGTCACATGAGTCCAACACCCCCATTAAGCTAGCTCAATTTTCCACATTATGACAAAATTTTAGACTGAAAGAGCTACGACAAAGCCTCCCAGTAATCCATTGTATCCCAAAGTCCATGATTCCATGCATTATGCTTCATTTTTAAGCTTTTACTCAAGAAGCACCAATGATCAGTTTAGAATGATCATTTTAGCTTGCCGATCACCTTGTCATGTCCGAACTAAATCGTCTTTAACTTTTTATTTAGAGCTCGAAGTCACATGAGTCCAACGCCGACATTAAGCTAGCTCAATTTTCCATATTATGACATTATTTGAGACGGAAAGAGCTACAACAAAGCCTCCCTCTAATCCAATGTATCCAAAACTTCATGATTCCTTGCATTATGCTTCATTTTTAAGCCTTTACTCAAGGAGCACCAATGATCAGTTTAGAATAATCATTTTAATTGGCCAGTCAACTTGACATGTCCGCAATAAATGGTATGTAACTTTTTATTTAACGTCCAGAATGACACGAATCCAACACCCACGTTAAGCTAGTTATATTTTATATATTGTGACAACATTTAACACCGAAATAGCTACGAAAAAGCCTCCAAGTAGTCCAATCTATCCAAAACTGCATGATGCCATGCATTGTGCTGTATTTATAAGCCTTTACTCAAGAAGCACCAATGATCAGCTTAGAATGATCATTTTAACTAGATGATAAACTTGACATGTCCGTACTAAATTGTCTTCAACATTTGATTTAGAGCTCAAAATAACATGAGTCCAATGTCGAGATTAACCAATCACAATTTTCGATATTGTGATAACATTTGAGACTAAAATAGCTACTATAAAACCTCCAAGTAATCAAATGTATATGAAACTTCATGATGCCATGCGTTACGCTTCATTTGTAAGCCTTTGCTCAAGGAGCAGCAATGATCTGTTAAGAATGATCATTTTAACTAGCTGATCAACTTGACCAGTTTGCACTAAGTTGTCTTTAACTTTGATTTAGAGCTCTAAATCACATGAGTCCAACGCCCACATTAAGCTAGCTCAATTTTGCATATTGTGACAACCTTTGAGACTGAAAGAGCTTCTACAAAGCCTCCAAGTAATTTAATGTATTCTAAACTGCGTGATGGCATGCATTATGCTTCATATATAAGTCTTTATTGAAGGAGCACCAATGATCAGTTTGGACAGATCATTTTAACCGGCCAATTAACTTGTCATGTCCGAACACAATCGTCTTTAACTTTTTATTTAGAGCTCAAAGTCACATGAGTCTTGGGATGTTAATATTGGTATTACTTTCGTGAGTTTTTATTGGGTATGTGTATATATAAAAACCCGTTTGAACCCATTTATTAAATTAAAATTTAATGGGTTTAAATACTTTACCTAATCACTACAAGAAAACTGCACATTCCCGACGGCCATACTCATCGGAAATACGTCGGTAACACAGATTACCATCTGATTTCCGACGAATATCGTATGTCAGGACTATTTCATCGGAAATGAATTTCCGTCGGGAATTTATCGGTAATTTCTGACGGACGTGCGATGGAAGTTGTCCGTCGGAAACTACCGACGGATATTCGATGGTCCCAGTCGTCGGAAAATACCAACGGATGGTCGATGATCCCAGCCGTCGGAAATATCCGACGGATTTTCAATGAAAACTCCATCGGGAATTACCGACGAATTATCGAGGGATACTTTCCGATGACTGTTGCCGTCGGGAATTTGGTCCGATGATATTTCCCGATGGCTTATAACCGACAGAAGTTAGGCGACAAGTTTCCGACGGAGTTGTCCGTCAGAAATTTCCGACGACAGAATCCGTCGGAAAAAACCAATTAATTGAAAAAAATAAATTAAAATTTATTTTACTAAATTAAATTAATATTTTTATATATTTTAAAAAATAATTATAAAATTAATAAAAATAACATTCTAATTATAAATATAATATTAAACATTTGTTTTAAAATACAAATTACAACGGAGGGGTATGAGGAGAAGGAGGAGAAAAAAAATCATCAGACAATTTATTTCTTATCATTTCTACAAAGTTTTTGAGATTATTCATCTCTATTTTCATAGCCACCATTTCTTCTTTTAGCTGTTCATTCTCCTCGTTTCTAGGTACAGATGTTGCGCCACCGGTATCTGCAACTCTGCTGAGTCCTGGATGGCGACCTTTAGAAAATGGTACTTCCTGTAATAATAAAAAAATATTATTACAAAATTTAATGAAAATTATTATAATGTTAAAAAATGAAACTTACATCAAGAACGAGATGGTTAATCTCAGAACGAGGCAATTCGACGACCGAAGATGAAGAACCAACTTGAGACTGTTGGGTTAAAATATCACTTTTTTTCTTTTTTACATTTTCGATGATGTCACTAACGAGACCATCTTGGATACGACCAGTCTTTTTGTTCGTGTGGACGGCCTCGAGAAGTTGCAAATGATCTGGAGGGGCTCCAATTTCTTGTGCCTAAAAGTAAAAAAATTCTAAATTAATAATTATAAAAATTTTAAATAATTATAAATATAATTAATATAATAATTCATTTACCAATTGATCGGCTCGTTTCAGAAAACTAGTCGATCCGGCATTGTGAATATAAATGCCTTTGCCTCCTTGGTCGCTCTTCCGGTTTCCCGAATTAGTTCTCGAGATGACCTCAGCGCTAGAAGATTCCCAATAATGAATAAAGTCGTTCCAAACCGACTCATTCAACCCCCTTGGTTTATCTTTTCCCATTTTCCATTTTTGTTTCCACTCGTTCATGTGGCAGGAAAATTGTACTGCAACCTCTTTTTTGAAAGCTTCTTCCACCAATTTTGTGTTCATGGGATCCCATATAAATTCTTGCTGCGAAATTTACTTATATATTACTAAAAAATATTATTAAAAACTATTTAAAACAATTATCTAAAATTTAAATAATGTACTGCAAACGTTCTAAAGCAAATATGACGTTCTTCGTACGGAATATCTCTAAATTTGGTATATGATTTGTTCTAAAGAGAATGAATCATCTTTAATATAGATTTGCTTATTCCGTTGTTTGAAATACCAAACCTCAAATTTTTATTAGAATAGTGTTATAATAATTATTTTAAATATAATTATAGAATATCATTAAAATAATTATTTTTAATATAATTATTAAAAAATTAATTTACTATGTCGAATTTCCTTGACGTCTCGGATCAAGAACAGTAAGAAGTTCACGACGAGGCTGCTGAACCAATTCTTCAATTATCATTGGTCGGTAAGAATCATTTGTGGATTCTGGAACTTGAGTTGGTATGAAAGTCGGAGTAGACGACTCACCTTTGGTAATCTTGATATGACCTATAATTTTTAATATAGTACGATATACGATTTATCACAAAAATAGTTTTTCATATTATAACTGATCCATATTAGTGATCCGTATAGACACCAATCCATAGTATATATGATCTGTTTCGTTCGGTCTCTGCCAAAATTTCTTTATTCCGCATCAGCCTCGTAACTAAGTACATGTTTTCTCTCTTTTATGAGCACAAGACTATGCTTATGATAGCCGTTAAACTTTGGATATTGTATCCGATGTCTGATGCGTTTTATAAATTATTTAAATTATTATAAAATTTTAAAAATATAGAAAATTAAATTTTAATAATAAAATGGTAATTAAAATAGTAAACACTTATGTTTTCAAAATATTAAACTTTTATATTTATAATAATTAGTTTTCTGAGCATAAGTTAACAAAATTTACATACAAAAATAACAATTACACAATTTTATAAAATATCAACTATACGTGGATTCCTTCGAAACGGATCTAAAAAATATTTTGTAGAGCCCTAGTTTTGGGATCCAAAATTTAGATAATACAGTTATAAATCTAGATTGGGTGCATTCTTGGTATTCTGCGTAATTAGTAGTTCTATTATTATCCTTTAATCTCATGTTTCCGAAGAGAAGTCGCAAACCCAGGAACCCTAATTCCAAATTAGCCAGCTTTTTCATAACAAAACCCCAAAATCCCATGTGAATGATTTTAAAATGCCGAGTGGATCAGAATCGATTCGCATGAGGACAACTTTTTGGATCAGAAAGTGAGAGGCCAACAACTGAGTTTTGTGCAAGACGAAATTAAGAGAAAATTGCTTTTTAACCAATACAAGATTACTACCAAACAGCAACTAGAAGACATTAGGACAAATAAACAAACTAGACATACATAACAATCCAGTTACGAAAGCACAAATCAAGAGGCTTTTCTATTTATAAAATTAAAAACTTACATGATTCAAGGTGATTTCCGGCGACGTACGAAGGCGATTTCCGGCGAGAATAGGCGATTTCGGGCGAGGAGACGAAGAGGATGAGAAGAAAAGAAAGAAATGAGAGAGTGAAGAAGGAGAAAAGGCTGTAGGTTATATTAGACATTTCCAACGGACTATCCCGTCAGAAATCCGTCGGAAATGTAATAAATATTTTCGCAAAATCCCGCGTTGGGAAGTATGTTTCCGCATAAAATTTTGTTTTACCGACGTAGTTCCGATGGCTATGGTAACTTTGTCGGAAATCCGTCGGTCAGTCGTCGGACTTCTTAAACACCGTGCATGTTTAACAAATAGTATGCACACGTTGCCATTACCGATTTTCCGACAGCGTTCCGACGGCGATACAAAATCCTTCGGAACTCCGTCGGTAACTGAAAATTTTGGATAAATATTTTTTTATTATTAAAATTTTTTGACTGTTCCGACGGATTTCCGACGGATTTGCCAAAGCCATCGGAAATCCGTCGGTTATGTAAAATATGGAAAAATTATAAAATATAATTTATATATAATTATATTATGGATTTATTAAATATAATTTATATATAATTATATTATGGAAAAAATCTGAATTTTAATCTGAATTTATAAAATATTATTATTACAAATTTAATCTGAATCTCATGAACATTCCAAATTAACTGAATTTTGGTCATCAAACTCGTCAATCTCTTCTTCTGAATCTTGATAGACGTTGTAATCTGCGTTCTTGGTGTCATCAACAACAAGGTTAACTTCAAGAGAAGTGTCTATTGAACCTAAGTTACCAATTGTGCTTTGTTGCATAGGCTCTTGTTCGGTAATACCACATACCATTCCTCTAGGATGTATTGAGGTCACTGTAATCCAAGGATCTTGCTTGTTTCTCACACGAGGATATCGAATGTAACAAACCTGGTCCGCTTGTGTTGCAAGTATAAAAGATCATATTTTCGATGTCGCTTACGAGAGTGGACAGATGTAACACCGAATTCGTCTTCACGTTGACCCATGACAGGGTCATACCAGTCACAATAGAACACAATACACCTCAAATCAATCATTCCTGGATAGTGAACTTCTAATATTTCACGAAGAATATCATTGTATACAATTTCTCCCGATTGAGATGATACACCATAATTACAAGTTGTTTGTGAGTTTCCTTCGCGATGACTCTTAAAAGCATATCCACGAGTGCAGTACATTGGATAAGATTTTGCTGTAAATGTAGGACGACTTACCAACTCAACTAACCACGTGGGAAACGTTATCCCTCTAGAAGGACCTGTAGTAACCTATAAAATAATTGAATGTAGTCAATTATATATACATCCATCAGTACGGAACAAGTCCTCCAAGCGCTGCTTCCCTATGGAGGTGAATAGGAAGATGCTCCATAACATCAAAAAATGTTGGTGGAAATATTTTCTCAAGGTTACAAATGAGAACCGGTATTTTTTCCTCCAAATTTTGGATATCGTCTGCAGTAAGTGATCTTGTACATAAATCTCGGAAAAGCACCAGTCCCTACATAAAAATATTTAAATATCATATAATATACATAATTATGATTAGTTATATATAAAATAATGTAAACGTCGTACCTGCAATTGCTCCGTGGACGTTTTTAGGCAGCAGATCACTAAAGGCAAATGGGAATAGTCTTTGCATGACAACATGACAATCATGACTTTTCATCGCTGAAAATTTACCTTCAATAGTATCGACACAATTACGAAGATTAGATGCGTATCCATCTGGAAATTTGACACTATGCTTAATCCAGTCAAAGAATTTATCTTTTGCATGCGCATCCAACCGGAATGCGGGAGACAATGATTTTCCATTTGACATTACATGTAGTTCCTTCCGGGAACAAATATCCGGCAAATCCAATCTAGCTTTCAAATTATCTTTTGTTTTTCCTTGCACATTTAGAACGGTATTCATTATGTTGTCGAAAAAATTCTTCTCAATGTGCATAACATCTAGACTATAGCGCAACAAATGATCCTACCAATATGGTAAATCCAAAAAATGCTCTTCTTGTGCCAATTACGGTATTCGCCACAACCATCAACAGGGTAATGTCCGTTACCTCCACATGAAGCCGTTTTCTCTGCACCAAAATCTCTAAGTTGAGTCATCATATAATTCCTGTCAAGAATAGGAGGTGGAGCATCAAATTTTTTTTTGTTTTTCATAAACAATGTCGTGCTCTGGCGATATGGATGATCTTGTGGTAGAAATCGACAATGACAATCGAACTAGTTAGTCTTTCGTCCGTGGTTCAGTTGGAACGCATCAGTATTGTCTTGACAATATGGGAATGCTAATCTTCCATGCGTCGACCATTCTGATAACATACCATATGCTGGAAAATCACTTATCGTCCACATAAGTACTGCTCGCATCAAGAAGTTCTTTTGGTTGGAAACATCGAATGCTTTGACACCATTTTTCCATAATATTTTTAACTCATGAATTAGTGGCTGCAAGAAAATATCAAGCGATCGCTTAGGATGCTCTCGGCCGGGGACGAGAATTGTTAAAAATAAAAATTCTCGTTTCATGCACAAAGAAGGAGGCAAATTATAAGGTGTAACGATAACTGGCCACAACGAGTATTGCCTCCCATGCTTCCCAAAAGGGTTGAATCCATCTGTAGATAACCCGAGGTATACGTTTATAGGCTCATATGCAAAACTAGGATAAACCTGTTGAAAATGTTTCCATGCTTCTACATCCGAGGGATGCACAATTTCTCCATTCGAATTATGTTCTGCATGTCATCTCATAAGTTTTGCCGTGTGTTCAGATTGATATAACCTCTTTAACCTCTCTGTTAATGGCAAATACCACATCCGTTTTTGTAGGGCTTGGGTTTTAAATGGGGTGGGTTGAATATGGGGTGAGCATAAATGTGGTAGGTATACCCATATTAACATCCCTACATGAGTCCAACGGCCACATTAAACTACCTCAATTATCCAAATTATGACAACATTTAAAACTGAAAGAGTTACGACAAAGCTTCCGAGTAATCCAGTGTATCCAAAACTTCATGATTCCATTAATTATGCTTCATTTTTAAGCCTTTACTCAAGGAGCACCAATGATTAGTTTAGAATAATCATTTTAACTGGCCGGTCAATTTGACATGTCCGCACTAAATCGTCTGTAACTTTTGATTTAGAGTTCAGAATGACACGAATCCAACACCCAAGTTAAGTTAGCTATATTTTCTATATTGTGTCAACATTTAACACTGAAATAGCTACGAAAAAGCCTCCAAGTAATCCAATCTATCCCAAACCGCATGAAATCATGCATTATGCTTTATTTATAAGCCGTTACTCAAGGAGCACCAATGATCAGTTTAGAATGATCATTTTAACTCGCATATATACTTGATATGTCCGCACTTAATTGTCTGTAACTTTTAATTTAGAGTTCATAATGACATGAATCCAACACAAATGTTAAGCTAACTGAATTTTCTATATTGCGACAATATTAAAGACAAAAATAGCTACGACAAAGCCTTCAAATAGCTACGACAAAGCCTTCAAAATAGCTATAAAAAGACTCTTAGTAATCCAATCTATCACAACTGTGTGAAGTCATGCATTATGCTTCATTTTAAACCGTTACAGAAGGAGCAACAATGATCAGTTTAAAATGATCATTTTCACTAGTTGCTCAACATGATATGTCCGCACTAAAATGACTTTAAATTTTGATTTAGAGCTCAAAATGACATGAATCCAACGCCCACGCTAAGCTAGCTCAATTTTCAATATTGTGACAATATTTGAGACGGAAAGAGCTAAACAAAGCCTCAAAGTAATGCAATCTATCCCAAACTGCGTGATACCATGCATTATGCTTAATTTATAAGATTTTACTCAAGGAGCACCAATAATTAGTTTAGAATGATCATTTTAACTAGTTGATCAACTTGACATGTCCGCACTATATCATCTGTAACTTTTGATTTAGTATTCAAAATGACACGAATGCAACACCCACGATAAGCTAGCTGAATTTTCTATATTGTGACAATATTTAAAATCCAAATAGCTTTGACAAAGTCTCCAAGTAATCCAATCTGTCCCAAAATGCATGATAACATGCAGTATGCTTCATTTATAAGCCTTTACTCATGTAGCACGAATGATCAGTTTAGAATGATCATTTTAACTAGCTGATCAACTTGACATGTCCACAGTAAATCGTCTTTAACTTTTGCTTTAGAGCTCAAAATGACATGAATCCAACGCCCACGTTAAACTAGCTCAATTTTCTATATTTTGTCAATATTTTAGACTTAAAGAGCGAGCTATAACGAAGGGTGCAAATAATCCAATGTACCCCAAACTGCGTGATGCCATTCATTATGCTTCTTTTATAAGCCTTTACTCAAGGAGAACGAATGATAATTTTAGAATGATCATTTTAACTGGCCGATCAACTTGACATGTCCGTAGTAATCCGTCTGTAACTTTTGATTTAGAGTTTAAATGACACGAATCCAATGCCCACGTTAAGCAAGGTCAATTTTCTATATTGTGACAAAATTCAAAATCGAAATAGCAACCAAAAAGCCTCCAACTATTCCAATCTATTCTAAACTACGTGATGTTAGACATTATGCTTCATTTATACACCTTTTCTCAATGAGAACCAATGATTAATATAGAATTATCATTTTTAACTAGCTGATCAACTTGACATGTCCGCACTAAATCGTTTTTAACTTTTGATTTAGAACCTAAAATAACATGAGTCCAACGCCCACGTTAAGCTAGCTCAGTTTTCTATATTATGGAACATTTGAGACTGAAAGATCTACGAAAAAAGCCTCAAACTAATCCAATGTATCTCCAAGTGCGTGATGTCATGCATTATGCTTCTTTTATAAGACTTTAATCAAGGAGCACCAATAATCAGTTTAGAATGATAATTTTAACTGGCCGACCAATTTGACATGTCCGTAGTAAATCGTCCATAACTTTTGATTTAGAGTTCAGAATGACACGAATCCATCGCCCACGTTAAGCTCACTCAATTTCTTTTATTGTGACAAAATTCAATACCAAAATAGCTACAAAAAACCTCCAAGTAATCCAATGTATCCCCAAGTGCGTGATTTCATGCATTATGCTTCATTTATAAGCCTTTAATCAAGGAACACCAATGATCAGTTTAGAATGATCATTTTAAATGGCTGATCAACTTGACATGTCCGTACTAAATCGTCCATAACTTTTGATTGAGAGTTCAGAATGACACGAATCCAACGCCCACGTTAAGCTAACTCAATTTTCTATATTGTACCAAAATTCAAGACCAAAATAGCAATGAAAAAGACTCCAAGTAATCCAATCTGTCCCGAAATGCATAATGTCATGCATTATGTTTCATTTATAAGCCTTTACTCAGGGAGCACCAATGATCAGTTTTGAATAATCATTTTCAGTAGCCCCTTAACTTGAAATGTCCGCTCTACATCGTGCGTAACTTTTGATTTATAGCTTAGAATGACACAAATCCAAGGCCCATTTTGAGATAGCTCAATTTTCTATACTGTGATAATATTTGAGACTGAAAGAGCTACAACAAAGCCTCTAAGTAATGCAATATATCCCAAACTGCGTGATGCCATGCATTATGCTTCATTTATAAGCCTTTACTCAAGGAGCACAAATGACCAGTTTAGAATAATCATTTTAACAGGCCGATCAACTTGACATGTCCACACTAAATCGTTCGTAATTTAGAGTACAAAATGACACGAATCCAACGCACATATTGAGGTAGCTCAATTTTCGCATTGTGACAAGATTTTAGACTGAAAAAGCTAGACAAAGCCTCCAAGTAATCAGATCTAGCCCAAAAGCATGATGTAATGCATTATGCTTCATTTATAAGCATTTACTCAAGGAGCATCGATTTAATTGTCTTTAACTTTTTATTTAGAGTCTAAACTGACATGAGTCAAATGGTCACGTTAAGCTAGCTCAATTTTCCATATTATGGAACAGTTGAGACTAAAAAAGCTACGAAAAAAGCTTCCAAGTCATCCAATGAATCTCAAAGTGCTTGATGCCATGCATTATACTTCATTTTTAACCCTTTACTCCAGGAGCACCTATGATCATATTAGAACGATCATTTTAACAGGCCGATCAACTTGGCATGTACGCACTAAATCGTGTGTAACTTTTGATTTAGAGTTCAGAAGAACACGAGTCCAACGCCCACGTTAAGCTAGCTCAATTTCTCTATATTACGACAACATTTGAGACTGAAAGAGCTACGACTAAGCCTGCAATTAATCTCATGTATCCCAAAGTGCGTGATGCCATGCATTATGCTTCATTTATAAGCCTTTACTCAAAGAGCACCTATGATTAGTTTAGAATTATCATTTTAACTGGCCGTTCAACTTGACATGTCTGCACTAAATTGTTCATAAGATTTGACTTAGAGTTTAGAATGACACGAATCCAACGCCCACGTTAAGCTAGCCCATTGTTCTATATTATGACAACATTTTAGATTGAAAGAGTTACAAAAAACCTCCAAGTAATCCAATGTATCCCAAACTGCACGATGCCATGCATTATGCTTCATTTATAAGCCTTTACTCAGGGAGTACCAATGATCACTATAGAATGATCATTTTAACGGGCCGATCAACATGGCATGTCCGCACTAAATCGTTTGTAACATTTGATTTAGTGTTCAAAATGACACGAATCCAACGCCTAGTTAAGATAGTTCAATTTTTCACTATTGTGAAAAAAGTCATTACCAAAATAGCTACTACAAAGCCTCCAAGTAATCTAACCTATGTCAAAATCCGGGATGCCATGCATTATGCTTCATTTATAAGCCTTTATTCAAGGAGCACCAATGATCAGTTTAGAATGATCATTTTAACTGGCCGATCAACTTGACATCTCCCCACTAAATCGTCAATAACTTTTAATTTAGAGTTCAAAATGACACGAGTCCAACGCCCAGATTTAGCTAGCTCAATTTTCTATGTTGTGGCAAAAATAAAGACCAAAATAGCTACAACAAAATCTTTAAGTAATCCAATCTATCCCGAATTGCGTTATGCCATGCATTATGTTTCATTTATAAGCCTCTACTTAAGGAGCACCAATGATCAATTTAGAATAATCATTTTAACTAGCTGATCAACTTGACATGCCCGCACTAAGTCGTCTATAACGTTTGATTTTGGACTTCAGAATGACACAAATCAAACGCCCACGTTAAGCTAGCTCAATTTTCTATATTTTGATAAAATATAAAACCAAAATAGCTACGACAAAGCATTTAAGTAACCCAATCTATCTAGACGTGCGCGATGCCATGCTTTATGCTTTATTTATAGGCCTTTACTCAAAGAGCACAAATGATAAGCTTAGAATAATCATTTTGACGCTGATCCACTTGACATGTGCGCACTAAATCAAGCTTAACTTTTGATTTAGAGCCTCAAATGACACGAATCTAACGCCCACATTAAGGTAGCTACAATTTCTATATTGTGACGACATTTGAAACTGAAAGAGCTATGATAAACCTTCAAAGTAATCCAATGTATCACAAACTGTGTGATGCAATGCATTATGCTTCATTTATAAGCCTTTACTGAAGGAGCACCAGTGATCAGTTTATAATGATCATTTTAACTGGTCGATCAACTTGACATGTCCCCAATAAATCGTGAGTAACTTTTGATTTAGAGTTCAAAATGACATGAATCTACGCCCCCTTTAAGCTTGCTCAATTTTTCATATTGTGACAACAATTGAGACTGAAAGAGAGTTAAAACAGTTGGTGAGACTGTTAGGGTAGAGGAACCGACATCAGAAGTTGATATAAACGGAGGTACTGTTCAGATGGTGAATGATGCATTTCGTGAACAAAGAGCGTACATCGAAGATATTAGCAGAATAGAGGAACCTAATATGGAAGCCCGGAATTTTTTTGATATGTTAGATGCATCCAAGCAGCCTTTGTATAAAGGATGTAGAGATGGATTATCGCCTTTATCTGCTGCAAGCAGGTTGATGACGATAAAGACGGATTTCAACTTGCCTGAAGATTGTGTGAATGCGATAGCTGATTTTGTTAGAGATATATTACCTGAAGATAATATTGCACCTGCTTCATATTACGAGGTTCAAAAACTTGTATCTGGTCTTGGATTGCCATATCAGATGATCGATGTATGTATTGACAATTGCATGATCTATTGGAGAAATGATGAAAACCGCATGAAGTGTCGATTTTGTCACAAACCTCGATTTCAAGAGACAAGCGGTAGAGTACCTATTCCGCATAAACGGATGTGGTATTTGCCATTAACAGAGAGGTTAAAGAGGTTATATCAATCTGAACACACGGCAAAACCTATGAGATGGCATGCAGAACATAATTCGAATGGAGAAATTGTGCATCCCTCGGATGCAGAAGCATGGAAACATTTTCAACAGGTTTATCCTAGTTTTGCATATGAGCCTAGAAACGTATACCTCGGGTTATCTACAGATGGATTCAATCCTTTTGGGAAGCATGGGAGGCAATACTCGTTGTGGCCAGTTATCGTTACACCTTATAATTTGCCTCCTTCTTTGTGCATGAAACGAGAGTTTTTATTTCTAACAATTCTCGTCCCTGGCCCAGAGCATCCTAAGCGATCGCTTGATATTTTCTTGCAGCCACTAATTCATGAGTTAAAAATATTATGGGAAAATGGTGTCGAAGCATTCGATGTTTCCAACCAACAGAACTTCTTGATGCGAGCTGTACTTATGTGGACGATAAGTGATTTTCCAGCATATGGTATGTTATCAGGATGGTCGACGCATGGAAGATTAGCATGCCCATATTGTCAAGATAATACTGATGTGTTCCAACTGAAACACGGACGAAAGACTAGTTGGTTCGATTGTCATCGTCGATTTCTACCACAAGATCATCCATATCGCCGGAGCACGACATTGTTTAGGAAAAACAAAAATGTTTTTGATGCTCCACCTCCTATTTTTAACGGGAATTATATGTTGACTCAACTTAGAGATTTTGGTGCTGAGAGAACGACTTCTTGTGGAGGTAACGGACATTACCCTGTTGATGGTTGTGGCGAATACCATAATTGGCACAAGAAGAGTATTTTTTGGGATTTACCATATTGGAAGGACCATTTGTTGCGCCATAATCTAGATGTTATGCACATTGAGAAGAATTTTTTCGACAACATAATGAATACCGTTCTAAATGTGCAAGGAAAAACAAAAGATAATTTGAAAGCTAGATTAGATTTGCCGGATATTTGTTCCTGGAAGGAACTACATGTAATGTCAAATGGAAAATCATTGTCTCCCGCATTCCGGTTAGATGCGCATGCAAAAGATGAATTCTTTGACTGGATTAAGCATAGTGTCAAATTTCCAGATGGATATGCATCTAATCTTCGTAATTGTGTCGATACTATTGAAGGTAAATTTTCAGGGATGAAAAGTCATGATTGTCATGTTGTCATGCAAAGATTATTCCCATTTGCCTTTAGCGATCTACTGCCTAAAAACGTCCACGGAGCAATTGCAGGTACGACGTTAAATTTACATTATTATATATATATATAATAATATTTTCATATATTATATGATATTAAAATATATTTTTTATGTAGGGATTGGTGCTTTTTTCCGAGATTTATGTACAAGATCACTTACTGTAGACGATATCCGAAATTTGGAAGGAAAAATATCGGTTCTCATTTGTAACCTGGAGAAAATATTTCCACCAGCATTTTTTGATGTTATGGAGCATCTTCCTATTCACCTCCCTAGAGAAGCAGCCCTTGGAGGACCTGTTCAGTACAAATGGATGTATCCTTTTGAGAGATATATGTTCCACCTAAAGAAAAAAGTTAAAAATCTTGCCAGGGTTGAAGGTTCAATCGTCGCACAAAGTATTAATGAAGAAACATCTAACTTTGCTAGCTACTATTTTCCATCGCAAGTGCAAACAAAAAATAGACGGCCTTCACGACATGATGATGGAGGAGAAAAACCAAGCTATCCAGTGTATGTGCCAGAAATATTTGCACAAATTGGACGTTTAAGTGGAAAAGGGAAGATGCGACGCCTATCAGAGGAGGAACACAATCACTTGCATTTGTATATTTTAACAAATTGCGATGATGTTTTGGAATATGAAAGGTACATTCAATTTAATTTTGTTTTTAGTTATTATTATAATTTATTGTTAATTTATTTTTTTATAATTAACAGGATATACATGGAACAAATACGTGTTCATTATTCAGATTACAGCGAGAATGAGTTGGCCGAACTTAAAAAAAGCGAATTTGCAAAATGGTTGCATTTTTATGTTAGTGTTACCACAATTAATTACATAATTTTCAATAATAGTTTACTATATATCTATATATATATATTTATAATTTAATACATTCTATTATTTTGTAGGTTACTACAGGTCCTTCTAGGGGCATAACGTTTCCCACGTGGTTAGTTGAGGTTGTGAGTGGTCCTACATTTACTGCAAAATCTTATCCAATGTACTGCACTCGTGGTTATGCTTTTAAGAGTCATCGCGAAGGAAACTCACAAACAACTTGTAATTATGGTGTATCATCTCAATCGGGAGAAATTGTATACAATGGTATTCTTCGTGAAATATTAGAAGTTCACTATCCAGGAATGATTGATTTGAGGTGTATTGTGTTCTATTGTGACTGGTATGACCCTGTCATGGGTCAACGTGAAGACGAATTCGCTGTTACATCTGTCCACTCTCGTAAGCGACATCGAAAATATGTAGATAAAAATACTTGAATATTATTTTAAATAATTTAATATTTCAAAAAAATGATAAATAGTAAATGTAGATAGATTGATAAAATGACCCAATTATAGGTCGTATCAAGATTACCAAAGACGTGGTGAGTCATCGACTCTGAGTTTTATACCAACTCAAGTTCCAGAATCTGCAAATAATTCTTTCCGACCAATGACAATTGAAGAATTGGTTAAGCAGCCTGGTCGTGAACTTCTCACATTTCTCGATCCGAGACGTCAAGGAAACTCGACATGGTAAATTAAATTTTCTATAATTATATTTAAAATAATTATTTTAATACTATTCTATAATTATATTTAAAATAATTATTTTAATACTATTGTAATAAAAATTCGTAGGTTTGGTATTTCAAACAATGGAATAAGCAAATCTATATTAAAGATGCTTCATTCTCTTTTGAATAAATCATATACCAAATTTCGAGATATTCCGTACGAAGAACGTCAGATTTGGTTCAGGACATTTGTGGTACGTTATTTAAATTTTAAATATATAATTATTTTAAATATTTTTTAATAATAATTTTTTAGTAATATATATTAAAATTTCGCAGCAAGAATTTACATGGGATCCCATGAACACAAAATTGGTGGAAGACGCTTTCGAAAAAGAGGCTGCAATACAATTTTCCCGCCATATGAACGAATGGAAACAAAAATGGAAAAAGGGAAAAGATAAACCAAGAGGGTTGAATGAGTCGGTTTGGAACGACTTTATTCGTTATTGGGAATCTTCCACCGCTGAGGTTATCTCGAAAACTAATTCGGGAAACCGGAAGAGCGACCGAGGAGGCAAAGGCATTTATATTCACAATGCCGGATCGACTAGTTTTCTCAGACGAGCCGATCAATTGGTAAATTAATTATTATATTAATTATTTATTATTATTTAAAAGTTTTTAAATTATTAATTTAGAATTTTTTTATTTTTAGGCACAAGAAATTGGAGTGCCTCCAGATCACTTGCAACTTCTCGAGGCCGTCCACACAAACAAAAAGACTGGTCGTATCCAAGATGGTCTCGTTAGTGAGATCATCGAAAAAGTAAAAAAGAAAAAAAGTGATATTCTAACCCAGCAATCTCAAGTTGGTTCTTCATCTTCGGTCGCTAAATTGCCGCGTTCTGAGATTAACCGTCTCGTTCTTGATGTAAGTTTTTTTAAAAAAATATATAATTAATATTATAATAATTTTGATTAAATTTTTTAATAATATTTCTTATTTTTACAGGAAGTACCATTTTCAAAGGGTCGTCATCCAGGACTCGGGAGAGTTGCAGATACTGGTGGCGCAACATCTGCAGTTAGAAACGAGGAAAATGAATAGTTAAAAGAAGAAATGGCGTCCATGAAAATAGAGATGAACCGTCGGGAAATATCATCGGACAATATTTCCAACGGCACGAGTCATCGGAAAATGCCCTCGAAAATTCGTCGGCGTTTTCCGATGTATCCGGACCATCGCAGATCCGTCGGTTAATTCCGACGGAAGGATGTCATCGAACATCCGTCGGAATTTTCCGATGGCACAGTTCATTGCTAATCCGTCGGAAATTCTCGATACCTTCCCGACGGAAGCGCATTTCCGATGAAATAGTCGCGACGGATTAGTTTCATCGAAAAGTAGTCGAGAAACCATTTTACCGATATATTTCCGACGGATACAGCCGTCGGAAATACGCTGTTTTCTTGTAGTGGACCACGTTAAGCTATATCAGTTTTCTATATTGTGATAAAATTTAACACCAGCATAGCTACGAAAAAGCCTCCAAATAATCAAATCTATCCTGAGATGCGTGATGTGATGTATTATTCTTCATTTATAAGCCTTTACTCAAGAAGCAACAATGATCAATTTAGAATGATCATTTTAACGCTAATGACCTTGACTTGACCGCACTAAATCGCCTTTACATTTGAATTAGATATCATAATGAAACGAATCCAACGCCCATGCTAAGGTAACTCAATTTTCAATATTTTGACAATATTCGAGACTAAAATAGGTACTAGCGAGCTTCTACGTAATCCAATGAATCCCAAACTGCGTGATGCCATTCATTATGCTTCATTTATGAGCATTTACTCAAGGAGGACCAATGATCATTTTAGAATGATCATTTTAACTTGCTGATCAACTTGACTTGTCCGCACGAAAATCTCCTGTAACTTTGGATTTAGAGAATGACACGAATCCAACACCCACGTTAAGCTAGCTCAATTTTCTATATTGTGATAAATTTTAACACCGAAAAAGCTACGACAAAGCCTGCAAGTACTCCAATCTATCCGAAACTACGTCTTGCCTTGCATTGTGCTTCATTTATAAGCCTTACTCAAGGAGCACCAATGATCAGTTTGGAATGATTATTTTATATGGCCGATAAACTTTACATGTCCATAATAAATCCTCCATAACTTTTGATTTAGCATTAAAAATGACATGAATCCAACACCCACGTTAAGCTAGCTCAATTTTCAATATTGTGAAAAAATTTAAGAACGAAATAGCTAAGAAAAAGCTTCCAAGTAATCCAATTTATTCCAAACTGCATGATGTCATGCATTATGTTTCATTTATAAGCCCTCACTCAAGGAGCACCAATGATCAGTTTAGAATGATCATTTTAACTGACCGATCATCTTGACATGTCCGCAATAAGTCGCCCGTAACATTTGATTTAAAATCCAAAATGACACGAATCGAACGCTCATGTTAAGCTAGCTCAATTTTCTATATTGTAACAAAATTTAAGAGCCAAATAGCGATGAAAAAGCTTCCCAGTAATCTTAAGCCGCATGATGTCATGCATTATGCTTCATTTATACGCCTTTACTCAAGGAGCACCAATGATTAGTTTAGAAGTATCATTTTAAATAGCTGATCAACTTGAGATATATGCATTAAATCATCTTTTAATATTGATTTACAAGTTAAAATGACATGAGTCTAACGCCCACGTTAAGCTAGCTGAATTTTCTATATTATGACAACATTTGAGACTGAAAGAGCTACTACAAAGCCTCCAGGTAATACAACATATCCCAAACTGCATGATTTCATTCATTATGCTTCATTTATAATCCTTTAATCACGTAGCACCAATGATCAGTTTAGAATGATCATTTAACTGGCCAATAAATTTGACATGTCCGCAATATATTGTCCTTAACTTTTGATTTAGAGTTCAAAAAGACACGAATCCAACACACACATTAAGTTAGCTCAATTTTCTATATTGTGACAAAACTTAAGACCAAAATAGCTACAACAAGCCTCCAAGTAATCCAATCTATCCCAAAATGCGTGATGTCATGCATTATGTTTCATTAGTAATTAAGCTTTTATTCAAGGAGCACCAATGATAAGTTTAGAATGATAATTTTAACTAGCTGATCAACTTGAAATGTCCACACTAAATCGTCTTTAACCTTTGAATTAGAGGTCAAAATGACATGAGTCCAACGCCTAGGTTAATCTAGCTTAATTTTCCATATTGTGAAAACATTTGAGATTGAAAGAGTTACGGAAAAGCCTCCAACTAATCCAATGTATCCCAAACTGCATGCTGCCATGCATTATGCTTCATTTATAAGCCTTTACTCAAGTAGCACCAGTGATCAGTTTATAATGATCATTTTAGCAGGCAGATCAACTTGACATGTCCGCAATAAATCGTCCATAACATTTGAATTAGAATCTAGAATGACATGAATCGAACGCCCATGTTAAGCTATGTCAGTTTTCTATATTGGGATAAAATTTAACACCAATATAGCTACGAGAAAGTCTCCAATTAATCCAATCTATCCCGAGATGCGTGATGTCATGCATTATGCTTCATTAATGAGGCTTTACTCAAGAAGCACCAATGATCACTTTAGAGTGATCATTTTAACGTTGATCAACTTGACTTCACTTCACTCAATTGTCTTTAACCTTTGAATTAGATATCAAAATGACACGAATCCAACGCCCATGTTAAGCTACGTCAATTTTCAATATTTTGACAATATTTGAAACTGAAATAGGTACTGGAGAGCCTCCACGTAATCCAATGTATCCCAAATTGCGTGATGTCATTCATTATGGTTCATTTATGAGCATTTACTCAAGGAGGACCAATGATCAATTTATAATGATCATTTTAACTGGCTAATCAACTTTACATGTCTGCACGAAAATCTCCAGTAACTTTGGATTTAGAGAACGACATGAATCCAACGTCCACGTTTGGCTAGCTCAATTTTCTATATTGTGATAGAATTTAACACCGAAATAGTTATGACAAAGCCTCCAAGTACTCCAATCTATCCCAAACTGCGTGATGCCTTGCATTATATTTCATTTATAAGCCTTTACTCAAGGAGCACAAATGATCAGTTTAGAATGATCATTTTAAATGATCGATAAACTATACATGTCCGAAATAAATTGCCCTTAACTTTTGATTTAGAATTCAAAAAGACACGAATCCAACGCACACGTTAAGCTAGCTCAATTTTCTATATTGTGACAAAATTTAAGACCGAAATTGCTACGAAAAATCCTCCAAGTAATCCAATCTATTCCAAACTGCATGATGCCATGCATTATGTTTCATTTATAAGCCTTTACTCAAGGACCACCAATGATAAGTTCAGAATGATCACTTTAACTGGCCGATCAGCTTGACATGCCGCAATAAGTCGCCCGTAACTTTTGATTTAGAATTCAAAATTACACGAATCGAACGTCCACGTTAAGCTAGCTCAGTTTTCTAAATTGTGACAAAATTTAACAACGAAACAGCAATGAAAAAGCCTGCAAGTAATCCCAAACCACATTATGCCATGCATTATGCTTCATTTATAAACCTTTACTCAAAGAGCACCATTGATCAGTTTAGAATGATTATTTTAAATAGCTGATCAACTTGAGATGTCTGCATTAAATCGTCTTTTACTATTGATTTAGAGCTCAAAATGACATGAGTCCAACGTCCACGTTAAGTAGCTGAATTTTCCATATTGTGACAACATTTGAGACTGAAAGAGCTACTATAAAGCCTCTAGGTAATACAACATATCCTAAACTACGTGATTCCATTCATTATGCTTCACTTAGAAGCCTTTAATCAAGGGGCACCAATGATAAGTTTTAATGATCATTTTAACTGGCCGATAAGTTTGACATGTCTGCAATAAATCGTCCTTAACTTTTGATTTAGAGATCAAAAAGGCACGAATCCAACGCCCACGTTAAGCTATCGCAATTTTCTATATTGTGACAAAATTTAAGACCAAAATAGCTAAAAAAAGCCTCCAAGTAATCCAATCTATCCCAAACTGCGTGATGCCATGTATTATGTTTCATTTATAATTAAGCTTTTACTCAAGGAGCACCAATGTAAGTTTAGAATGATAAGTTTAACTAGCTTATAAACTTGAAATGACCGCACTAGATCAAATTTATCCTTTGAATTAGAGCTCAAAATGACATGACTCCAACGCCCACGCTAAGCTCGCTCAAGTTTCCATATTGTGACAATATTTGCGGTTGAAAGATCTATGAAAAGTGCTCCAACTACTCCAATGTATCCCAAACTGCGTAATGCCATGCATTACGCTTTATTTATCAGCCTTTACTCGAGTAGCACAAGTGATCAGTTTAGAATGATCATTTTATCTGGTTGATGAACTTGACATGTCCGCACTAATTTGTCTAACTTTTGATTCATAATTCAAAATGACACGAACCCAACACCCATGTTAATTTATATCAATTTTCTATATTGTGATAAAATTTAACATTGATATAGCTATAACAAAGCCTCCAAGTAATCCAATCTATCCCAAACTGCGTGATGCCATGCATTATGCCTCATTTATAACCCTTTACTCAAGCAGCACCAATGATCAGTTTAGAATGATCATTTTAACTAGCCGATCAACTTGACATGTTCACACAAAATCGTCTTTAACCTTTGAATTAGAGATCAAAATGACACGAATCCAATGTCCACGTTAAGCAAGCTCAATTTTCCATATTGTTACAACATTTGAGACTGAAAGAGCTACTAGAAAGCCTCCACATAATCCAATGTCTTTACTCAAGCAGCACCATTGATCAGTTTTGAATGATCATTTTAACTAGCTAATCAACTTGAAATGTCCGCACAAAATCTCCTGTAACTTTTGATTTAGAGAACGACACAAATCCAACACCCACATTAAGTAGCTCAATTTTCTATATTTTGATAAAGTTTAAAAGCGAAATAGCTATGACAAAGCCTCCAAGTAATCCAAGGTATCCCAAACGGCTTGATGCCATGTATTATGCTTCATTTACAAGCCTTTACTCAAAGAGCATCAGTGATCAGTTTAGAATGATCATTTTAGCGGGCCGGTCAACTTGACCTGTCCGCTGTAAATCGTCTGTAACTTTTGATTTAAAATTCAGAATGGCACGGATCCAACGTCCACGCTAAGACCAAAAATGGTACGACAAAGCCTCTAAGTAATCCAATCTATCCCAAACTCGGCGATGCCATGCATTATGCTTCATTCATAAGCCTTTACTTAAGGAGCACTAATGTTCGGTTTAGAATGATCATTTTAATTGGCCGAACAAATTGACATGTCCACATGAAATTGTATGTAACTTTTGATTTAGAATTCAACATTACACGAATCCAACGCCCATGTTCAGCTAACTCAATTTTGTATATTGTGAGAAAATTTAAGACCGAAATTGTTACAAAAAGCCTCCAAGAAATCCAACCTATCCCAAACTGTGTGATGTCCTGTATTATGTTACATTTATAAGCCATTACTCAAGAAGCACCAATGATCAGATTAAAATGGTAATTTTAACTACCTGATCAACTTGACATATCCGCCCAAAATTGTCTTGAACCTTTGAATTAGAGTTCAAAATGACATGAGTCCAACGCCGACGTTAAGCTTGCTCAATTTTCCATATTGTGACAACATTGTAGATTGAAAGAGCTATGAAAAAGCCTCCAGAGCACCAATGATCAGTTTAGAATGGTAAGTTTAACTAGCTGATCAACTTGACATATCCGCCCAAAATTGTCTTTAACCATTGAGTTAGAGTTCAAAATGACATGAGTCCAACGCCGACGTTAATCTTGCTCAATTTTCCATAATGTGACAACATTGTTGATTGAAAGAGCTTTGAAAAAGCCTCCACGCAAGTATCCCAAAGTGCGTGATGGAATTCATTATGCTTCATTTATAAGCCTTTACTCAAAGAGCATCAATGATCAGTTTAGAATTGTCATTTTAACTAGCCAATTAACTTGACATGTCACACGAAGTTGTGTTTAACTTTTTGATTTAGAGTTCAAAATGACACGAATCCAGCGATCACGTTAAGCTACCTCAATTTTCTATATTGTGACAAAATTTAAGACCGAATAGCTATGAAAAGGCCACCATATAGTCCAATCTATCCTGAACTACGTGATGCCATGCATTATGTTTCATTTATAAGCCTTTACTCAAGGTGCACAAATGATCAGTGTAGAATGATAATTTTAACTAGCTGATCGACTTGACATTGTTTGCGCTAAATCATCTTTAGCTTTTGATTTAGAGATCAAAATGACATGAATTCAACATCCACGTTAATCTATCTCAATTTTCCATATTGTGACAATATTTGATACTGAAAGAGCTAAGACAAAGTGTCAAAGTAATCCAATCTATCCCAAACTGCGTGATGTCATGCATTATGCTTCATTTCTAAGCCTCTAGTCAAGGAGCACCAATAATCAGTTTAGAATGATCATTTTAACTAGCTGGCCAACTTGATATGTCCGCAATAAATTGTCTTTTACTTTTGAGTTAGAGCTCAAAATGACAAAAGTCCAATGCAAACGTTAAGTTAGCTCAATTTTCAATATTATAACAATATTTGAGATTGAAAGAGCTACTAGAAAGACTCCAAGTAATCCAATGTATCCCAAACTACGTGATGCCATGAATTATGCTTCATTCACAAGCCTTTACTCAAGTAGCGGTAATGATCGATTTAGAATTATCATTTTAACTGCCTGATCAACTTGACATGTCCGCATTAAATCGTCTGTAACTTTTGATTTAGAGTTAAAAATTACACGAATCCAACGCCCATGTTAAGGTAGCTAAATTTTCTATATTGAGATAAAATTTAAGAACGAAATAGCATTGACAAACCCTCCAAGTAGTCCAATCTATCCCAAACTTCGTGATGGCATACATTATGTTTCATTTATAAGCTTTTACTCAAGGAGCAACAATGATCAGTTTAGAATGAACATTTTAACTAGCTGATCAACTTGAAATGTCCACACTAAATCGTGTTTAACCTTTGAATTAGAGCTCAAGATGACATGAGTCCAACGCCCACGTTAATCTACCTCGATTTTCCATATTGTGACAACATTTAAGACAAAAAGAGCTACGAAAAAGCCTGATCAACTTGACATGTCCGCATTAAATCGTCCGTAACTTTTGATTTAGAGTTAAAAATTACACGAATCCAACGCCCATGTCAAGATAGCTCAATTTTCTATATTGAGATAAAATTTAAGAACGAAATAGCATTGACAAACCCTCCAAGTAGCCCAATCTATCCCAAACTTCGTGATGCCATGCATTATGTTTCATTTATAAGCTTTTACTCAAGGAGCAACAATGATCAGTTTAGAATGAACATTTTAACTAGCTGATCAACTTGAAATGTCCACACTAAATCGTGTTTAACCTTTGAATTAGAGCTCAAGATGACATGAGTCCAATGCCCACGTTAATCTACCTCGATTTTCCATATTGTGACAACATTTAAGACAAAAAGAGCTACGAAAAAGCCTCCATCACACCAATGTATCCCAAATTGCGTAATGCCATGCATTATGCTTCATTTATAAGCTTTTACTCAAAAAGCACAGTGATCAGTTTAGAATGATCATTTTAACTAGCCGATCAAATTTACATGTCCGCACTCACTCGTCCGTAAATTTTTTTTAGAATTCAGAATGACACAAATCCAACGGTCACGTTAAGCTATATTAATTTTCTATATTGTGATAAAATTTAACACTGATATAGCTACAACAAAGCCTCCAGGTAATCCAATCTATCCCGAACTGTGTGATGCCTTGCATTATGCCTCATTTATAAGCCTTTAATCAAGGAGCACCAATGATCAGCTTAGAATGATCATTTTTACTCGCCGATGAACTTGACATGTTCACACAAAATCGTCTTTAACCTTTGAATTAGAGATCAAAATGATCAAAATCCAACGTCCACGTTAAGCTAGCTCAATTTTCCATATTGTGACAACATTGTAAACTGAAAGACTTACTAGAATGCCTCCACATAATCCAATGTATTCTAAACGGCGTAATGCCAATCATTATGCTTCATTTATAGGTATTTACTCAAAGAGCACAAATGATCAGTTTAGAATGATCATTTTAACTGGGTGATCAACCTAGCATGTCCACACAAAATCTCCTGTAACTTTTGATTTAGAGAATGACACGAATCCAACGCCCACATTAAGCTAGCTCAATTTTCTATATTTTGATAAGCTTTAAGAACAAAATAGCTATGAGAAAGCCTCTAAGTAATCCAATGTATCCCAAACTGCTTGATGCCATGAATTATGCTTCATTTATAATCCTTTACTTAAGGAGCACAAGTGATCAGTTTAGAATGATCATTTTAACTGGCCGATCAACTTGACATGTCCGCAATAAATCGTTTGTAACTTTTGATTTAGAATTCAGAAAGACATGGATCCAACACCCATGTTAAGGTATATCAATTTGCTATGTTGTGATAAAATTTAACACCATAATAGCTACGACAAAACCTCCAAGTAATCAAATCTATCCCAAACTGTGTGATGCCTTGCATTATGCTTCATTCATAAGCCTTTACTCAAGGAGCACTAATGATCGGTTTAACATGGTCATTTTAACTAGCCGATGGAATTGACATGTCTGCATTAAATCGTCTGTAACTTTTGCTTTAGAGTTCAAGATTAAACAAATACAACGCCCATGTTCGGCTAACTCAATTTTGTATACTGTGACAAAACTTAAGACCAAAATTTGTTACGAAAAAGCCTCCAAGTAATCCAACCTATCCCAAACTGCGTGATGTCGTGCATTATGTTTCATTTATAAGCCTTTACTCAAGGAGCACCAATGCTTAGTTTAGAATGATAATTTTAACTAGTTGATCAACTTGATATGTCTACCATAAATTGTCTTTAACCTTTCAATTAGACCTAAAAATGACATGAGTCCAACGCCGACGTTAAGGTAGCTCAATTTTCCATACAGTGACAACATTGTAGATTGAAAGAGCTATGAAAAAGCCTCCACGCAAGTATCCCAAACTGCATGATGGCATTCATTATGCTTCATTTATAAGCCTTTACTCAATGAGCACCAATGATTAGTTTAGAATGATCATTTTAACTACCTGAACAACTTGACATATCCCCAATAAGTCGTCTTTAACTTTTGATTTAGAACTCAAAATGACATAAGTCCAATGCAACCGTTAAGCTAGCTCAACTTTCAATATTGTGACAACATTTGTGATTGAAAGAGCTACTAGAAAGCCTCCAAGTGATCCAATGTATCCCAAACTGTGTGATGCCATGCATTATGCTCCATTTATAACCTTTTACTGAAGGAGTACCAATGATCGGTTTCGAATGCTCATTTTAACTGGCCTATCAACTTGACATGTCGGCATTAAATCGTCCGTAACGTTTGATTTAGAGTTCAAAATGATACGAATCCAACACGCATGTTAAGGTAGATCAGGTTTCTATATTCTGACAAAATTTAAGACTGAAATAGCTACGACAACGCCTCCAATTAATCCAATCTATCCCAAACTACGTGATGACGCATTATGCTTCAGTTATAAGCATTTACTCAAGGAGCACCAATTATAAGTTTAGAATGATCATTTGAACTAGCTGATCAACTTGACATGTCCGCACTAAGTCATCTATAACTTTTGATTTTGGACTTCAGAATGGCATGAATCCAACGCCCACGTTAATCTAACTCAATTTTCTGTATTTCGATAAAATTTAACACCAAAATAGCTACGACAAAGCATTTAATTAATCCAATCTACCCCAAACTACAATATGCCATGCATTATGTTTCATTTATAAGCCTTTACTCAAGGATCACCAATGATACGTTTAGAATGATCATTTTAACGCTGATCAACTTGGCATGTCCGCAATAAATTGTTTTTAATCTTTGAATTAGAGATCAAAATGACATGAATCCACCGCCCATGTTAAGCTAGCTGAATTTTCCGTATTGTGATAGCTTTTGAGACTGAAAGAGCTACAAAAATTTTCCCAAGTAATCCAATGTATCCCAAAGTGCGTGATGCGAGGCATTACTCTTCATTTATAAGTCTTAACTCAAGGAGCACAAGTGATAAGTTTATAATGATCATTTTAACTGGCTGATCAACTTGAGATGTACGGACTACATCGTCAGTAACTTTTGAATTAGAGTTCAGAATGACACGAATCGAATGCTCAAGTTAATCTAGCTCAATTTTCTATACTTTGATAATATTTTTGACCGAAATAGCTAGAGCAAAGCCTCCAAATAATCCAATTTATCCCAACCAGGGCGATGCCATGCATTATGCTTCATTTCTAAGCCTTTACTCAAGGAGCACCAATGATCATTTTAGAATGATCATTTTAACTGGCCGATCAACTTGACATGTCCGCTGTAAATCATCTGTAACTTTTGATTTAGAATTCAACGCAATACGAATCCCACGTCCACTTTAAACTAGCTTTATTTTTCTATATTTTGGCAAAATTTAAGACTTAAATAGATACGACAAGGCCTCCAAGTAATCAAATCTATCACAAACTGCGAAATGCCATGCACTATGCTTCATTTATAAGCTTGTACTCAAGGAGCACCAATGATCAATTTCGAATGACAATTTTAGCAAGCTGATCATCTTGACATGTCCACACTAAATTGTCTTTAACTTTTGATTTAGAGCTCAAAATGACATGAGTCCAACGCCCACTTTAAGTTAGCACAACTTTCCATATTGTGACAATATTTGAGAATGAAAGAGCTATGACAAAGCCTCCGAGTAATCCAATCTATCCCAAACGGCGTAATGTCATGCATTATACCCACATTAAACTATCTCAATTTTGTGTATTGTGATAAAATTCAAGACCAAAATAGCTACGAAAAAGCCTTCAAGTAATCCAATGTATCCCAAACTGCGTGATGCCATGCATTATGTTTCATTTATAAGCCTTTACTCAAGGCGCACCAATGATCAGCTTAGAATGATCATTTTAACTAGATGACCAACTTGACATGTACGCACTAAAATCATTTTTAACTTTTGATTTAAAGCTCAAAATGACATGCGTCCAACACAAAAGGTAAGTTAACTCAATTTTCAATATTGTACCGATATTTGAGACTGAAAGAGCTACTAGAACGCCTCTAATTAATCCAATGCATGCCAAACTGCATCATGCCATGCATTATTTTTCATTTATAAGCTTTTAATCCAGGAGTACCAATGATCAGTTTCGAATGCTCATTTTAACTGGCCGATCAAGTTGACGTGTCAGCACTAAATTGTACGTAACTTTTGATTTAGAGTTCATAACGATACGAATCCAATGCTCACTTTAAGCTAGCTCTATTTTCTATATTCTGAAAAAATTTAAGACTGAAATAGCTACAACAAAGCTTCTAAATAATCCAATCTATCCCAAATTGTGTGATGCCATGCATTATGCTTTATTTAATTAGACTTTACTGAAAGAGCACCAATGATCCGTTTAGAATGATCATTTTAATTAGCTGATCAACTTGACATATCTGCACTAAGTCGTCTATAACTTTTGATTTTGTACTTCAGAATGACATGAATCATACACCCACGATAAGCTACCTCAATTTTCTATTTTTTGATAAAATTTAACACCGAAATAGCTATGACAAAGCCTTTAAGTAATCCAATCTATCCCAAGCTGCGTGATGCCATGCATTATGTTTCATTTATCACCCTTTACTCAAGTAGCACCAATGATAAGTTTAGAATGATCATTTTAACGCTGATCAACTTGACATGTTCGCACTAAATTGTTTTTAACCTTTGAATTAGAGATCAAAATGACTTGAATCCAATAGCCATGTTAAGCTAGCTCAATTTTCCTTATTATGACAACTTTTGAGACTGAAAGAGCTACAAAAATTTCTCTAAGAAATCCAATAAATCCCAAAGTGTGTGATGCCATGCATTATTCTTCATTTATATGCCTTAACTCAAGGAGCACCAGTGATCAATTTAGAATGATCATTATAACTGGCTGATCAGCTTGACATGTCCACACTAAATCGTCAGTAACTTTTGAATTAGAGCTTAGAATGACACGAATCCAACGCTCAAGTTAAAATAGATCAATTTTCTATACTGTGAAAATATTTTAGACCGAAATAGCTACAACAAAGCCTCCAAATAATCCAATCTATCCCAACAAGGGCGATGCCATGCATTATGTTTCATTTATCTGGAGCACCAATGATCCGTTTAGAATGATCATTTTAACTGGCCGATCAAGTTGACATATCTGCAGTAAATCATGTGCAACTTTTGATTTAAAATTCAAAACAAAACGAATCTAACGCCCACTTTAAGCTAGCTTTATTTTCTATATTTTGAATAATTTAAGACTGAAATAGCTATGACAATTCCTTCAAGTAATCCACTCTATCCCAAAATGCGTGATGCTATGCATTATGCTTCATTTATAAGCCTTTACTCAAGGAGCACAAATGATCAATTATAATGACAATTTTAACTAGCTGATCATCTTGACATGTCTCCACTAAATTGTCTTTAACTTTTGATTTAAAACTCAAAATAATATGAGTCCAATGCCCACTTTAATTTAGCACAACTTTCCATATTGTGATTACTTTTGAGAATGAAAGAGCTACGAAAAAGCCTCCAAGTAATTCCAAATAGCGTGATGCCATGCATTATGCTTCATTTATAAGATTTTATTCAAGGAGCACCAATGATCACTTTAGAATGATCATTTTAACTGGCCAATCAACTTGAAACGTCTTCACTAAGTCACCTTTAACTTTTGATCTAGAGATCAAAATGACATGAATCCAACGCCCACGTTAAGTTAGCTCAATTTTCCATGTTGTGACAACATTTGATACTGAAAGTTATAAGACAAAGCCTCAAAGTAATCCAATCTATCCCAAATTGCGTGATGTCATGCATTATGCTTCATTTATAAGCCTTTACTCAATGAGCACCAATGATCATTTTAACTAGCTGACCAACTTGACATGTCCGCAATAAATCGTCTTTAACTTTTGATTTAGAGCTCAAAATGACATGAGTCCAACACAAACGTTAAGCTAGCTCAATTTTCAATATTGTGACAACATTTGAGAATGAAAGAGCTACTAGAAAGCCTCCAAGTAATCCAATGTATCCCAAATTGCGTGATGCTATGCATTCTTTTTCATTTATAAGCTATTACTCAAGTAGTAACAATGATAAGTTTCGAATGCTCATTTTACCTGGCCAATAACTTGACGTGTCGGCACTAAATCGTCCATAACTTTTGATTTAGAGTACAAAACGATACGAATCCAATGCCCACTTTAAGCTAGCTCTATTTTCTATATTCTTTCAAAATTTAAGACTTAAAAAATATGAAAAAGGCTCCAAATAATCCAATCTATCCAAAACTGTGTGATGCCATGCATTATGCTTCATTTATAAGACTTTACTCAAGGAGCACCAATGATTAGTTTAGAATGATCATATGAACTAGCTGATCAACTTGACATGTCCGCATTAAATCCTCTATAAATTTTGATTTTGGACTTCAGAATGACATGAATCCAAGGCCTACGTTAATCTACCTCAATTTTCTATATTTTAATAAACTTTTACACCGAAATAGCTATGACAAAGCATTTAAGTAATCCAATATATCCCAAACTGCGTGATGCCATGCATTATGTTTCGTTGATAAGCCTTTACTCAAGGAGAACCAATGATAAGTTTAGAATGAACATTTTAATGCTGATCAACTTGACATTTCCGCACTAAATTGTTTTTAACCTTTGAATTAGAGATCAGAATGACATGAATCCAACGCCCATGTTAATCTAGCTCAATTTTCCTTATTGTGATAACTTTTGAGGCTGAAAGAGCTACGAAAAGTTCTCCAAGTTATCTAATGTATCCCAAAGTGCGCGATGCCACACATTATTCTTCATTTATAAGCCTTAACTCAAGGAGCACCAGTGATCAGCTTAGAATGATCATTTTAACTGTCTGATCAACTTGATATGTCTGCATTAAATCGTTAGTAACTTTTGAATAGAGTTTAGAATAACACGAATCCAACGTTCAAGTTAACCTAGCTCAATTTTCTATACTGTGACAATATTTTAAACCGAATTAGGTACAACAAAGCCTCCAAATAATCCAATCTATCCCAACCTGCGTGATGCCATGCATTATGCTTCATTTATAAGCCTTTACTCAAGGAGAACCGATTATGGCTTTAGCATCATCATTTTAATTTGACGATCAACTTGACATGTCTGCAGTAAATCATCCGTAATATTTGATTTAGAATTCAAAACGATATGAATCCAACACCCACTTTAACCTAGCTCTATTGTCTATATTCAGACAAAAATTAAGACAGAAATAGTTACGAGAAGGCCTCCAAGTAATGCAATCTATCCGAAACAGCGTGATGACATGCATTATGCTCATTTATAAGCCTTTACTTAAAGAGCACCAATGATCAATTTAGAATGACATCTTTAACTAGCTGATCATCTTGACATATCGCACTAAATTGTCTTTAATTTTTGATTTAGAGCTCAAAATGACAAGAGTCCAACACCCACTTTAAGTTAGCGCAACTTTCCACATTGTGACAACATTTGAGAATGAAAGAATTTTGAAAAAGCCTCCAAGTAATCCTAAATTGCGTGATGCCATGCATTATGGTTCATTTATAAGCTTTTAATTAAGGAGCACCAGTGATCAGTTTAGAATGATTATTTTAACTGGCCGATCAACATGACATGTCCGCACATAAATCATCTTTAAGTTTTGATTTAGAAAACAAAATGACATGAATCCAACGCCCACGGTAAGCTAGCTCAATTTCTATATTGTGACAAAATTTAACACTGAGATAGCTATGACAAAGTTTCTAAGTAATTCATTCTATCCCAAACTGTGTGATGCTATGCAATATACTTCATTTATAGGCCTTTACTCAAGGAGCACCAATGATAAATTTGGAATGACAATTTTAACTAGCTAATCATCTTGACATGTCCGCACTAAATTGTCTTTAACTTTTGATTAGATCTCAAAATGACATGTGTCCAACGCCCAATTTAAATTAGCTGAACTTTCCATATTGTGACAACATTGGATAATGAAAGAGCCACGAAAAAGCTTCCAAGTAATCCCAAATTGCATGATGCCAGGCATTATGCTTCATTTATAAGTGTTTACTTAAGGAACACCAATGATCACTTTAAAATGATCAATTTAACTGGCCGATCAACTTGACATGTCCGCACTAAATCTTCCGGAACTTTTGATTCAGAGTTTAGAATGACCTGAATCCAACACCCACGTGAAGCTAGCCCAATTTTTTATATTGTGATAAAATTTAACACCGAAATAGATATGACAAATCCTCCAAATAATCTAATCTATCCCAAACTGCATGATGCCATGCATTATGCTTCATTTATAAGCGTTTACTCAAGGAGTACCAATGATTAGTTTAGAATGATAATTTTAACTGGCCGATCAACTCTACATAGCCGCATTAAATCATCAGTAACTTTTGATTTAGAGTTCAAAATGACACGAATCGAACACCAACGTTAAGCTAGTTGAGTTTTCCATATAGTGATAACATTTTAGACAGAAAGAGCTACGAAAAAGCCTCCAAGTAATCCAAGTTTTCCCAATTACACGATGCCATGCATTATACTTCTTTTATTAGCCTTTGCTCAAGTAGCACCAATAATCAGTTTAGAATGATCATTTTAACTATCTTATCAATATGACATGTCTGCACTAAATCGTCTTTAACTTTCTATTTAGAGCTTAAAATGAAATGACTCCAACGCCTATGTTAAGATACCTCAATTTTCCATATTGTGACATCATTTGAAACTGACAGAGCAAGGAAAAAGCCTCCAAGTAATCCAATCTATCCCAAACTGCGTAATGCCATGCCATGTGCTTCATTTATAAGCACCAATGATCAGTTTAGAATGATCATTTTAACTAGTAGATCAACTTTACATGTCCGCATTAAATTGTCAGTAACTTTTGATTTAGAGTTCAACATGACACAAATCGAACGCCCATGTTAAGCTAGCTCAATTTTCTATATTGTGACAAAATTTATAACCGAAATAGCTACGACAAAGCCTCCAAATAATCCAATATATCCTAAACTGTATAATGCTTCATTTATAAGCCTTTGCTTAAATGCAGTATGCTTCATTTATAAGCCTTTGCTTAATGAACATTATTGATCAGTATAGAGTGATCATTTTAGCTAGTTGATCAACTTGATATGTCTGCCCTAAACCGTCTTTAACTTTTGATTCAGAGATCAAAATAACATGAATCCTATGCCCTTGTTAAGCTAGCTAAGTTTTACATATTCTGACAAAATTGGATACTGAAAGAGCTACGAAAACGCCTCAAAGTAATCCAATGTATCTAGAGTTGCGTGATGCCATGCATTATGCTTCATTTAAAGGCTTTATTCACGGAGAACCAATGATGACATTAGAATGATCATTTTAATTTTTCAATCGACTTAACATGTTGGCACAAAATCGTCTGTTACTTTTGATTTAGATTTCAGAATGACACGAATCTAACGCCCATGTTACGGTAGCTTAATTTTCTATATTGTGACAAAATTTAAGACCGAGGTAGCTATGACAAAGCCTCACACTAATCCAATCTATCCCAAATTATGTGATGTCATACATTATGATTCATTTATAAGCCTTTACTCAAGGAGCACCAATGATCAGTTTCGAATAATTATTTTAACTTGCTGATCAACTTACCATGTGGGCACTAAATCGTCCATAACTATTGATTTAGAGTTCAGAATGACACAAATCAAATGCCCATGTTAACCTAGCTCAATTTTCTATATCATGACTAAATTTAAGACCGATATAGCTAGGACAAAGTCTCAAAGTAATCCAATATTGTCCAAACTGTGTGATGTCATGCATTATACTTCATTTATATGCCTTTACTCAAGGAGCACCAATGATCAATTTAGAATGATTATTTTAACTAGGTGATCAACTTGATATGTCCGCACTTCATTGTCTTCAACTTGACATAGCTCAACTTTCTATATTGTGACAACATTTGAGTCCAAAAGAGCTACGAAAAACCCTCCAAATAATCACATGTATCCCAAACTGCGTGATGCCATGTAATATGCTTCATTTATTATCATTTACTCAAGGAGTACCAATGATCACTTTAGAATGATCATTTTAACTGGCCGATCAACTTGACATTTCCGCACTGAATCGTCCATAACTTTTGACTTGTAGTTCAGATGACACAAATCCAACATCCACGTTAAGCTAGCTTATTTTTCCATATTGTGACAACATTTGAGACTGAAAGAGCTACGAAAAAATCTCCGAGTAATCAAACTTTTCCCAATTGCATGATGAAATGCATTATACTTCATTTATAAGCCTTTACTCAAGGAGCACCAATGATAAGTTAGAATGATCACTTTAACTACCTTATCAATTTGACATTTGATTTAGAGATTAAAATGACATGACTTCAACGCCCACATTAAGACACCTCAATTTTCCATATTCTGACAACATTTGAAACTGAAAGAGCAAGGAAAAATCTCTAAGTAATCCAATCTATCCCAAATTGCGTAATGCCATGCCTTATGCTTCATTTATAAGCCATTACTCACGGAGCACCAATGATCAGTTTAGAATGATCATATTAACTGGCCCATCAACTTGACATGTCCCAACTAAATCTTCCATAACGTTTGATTTAAAGTTGAAATTACACGAATCCAACGCCAACGTTAAGCTATCTCAATTTTCTATATTTTGACAACATTTGAGATTGAAAGAGCTATGACAAAGACTCCAAGTAATCCAATGTGTCCCAAAGTGCGTGATCCCAAGCATTATAAATCATTTATAAGCCTTTACTCAAGGAGCACCAATGATTAGTTTAGAATGATCATTTTAACTAGGCGATTAATTTGACATGTCCCCAATAAATCGTTTGTAACTTTTGATTTAGAGCTCCGAATGACACAAATCCAACACCCACGTTAAGGTAGCTCAATTTTCTATACTTTGACAAAATTTAATACTGAAATAGCTACGACGAAGCCTTTAATTTATCTAATCTATGCCGAACTGCGTTATGCCATCCATTATGTTTCATTTATTAGCCTTTACTCAAGGAGCAACAGTGATCAGTTTAGAATGATCTTCTTAACTAGCTGAATAACTTACATGTCCGCACTAAATTGTATTTAACTTTTGATTTAGAGCTCAAAATGACATGAGTCCAACGCCAACGTTACGCTAACTGAATTTTCCATATTGTGACAACATTTGACATTGAAATAGTTATGAGAAAGCGTCCATGTAATCCAATGTATCCCAAACTGCATGATGTCAAGCATTATACTTCATTTATAAGCCTTTACTCAAGGAGCACTAATGATTAGTTTAAAATGATAGTTTTAACTGGCCGATCAACTTGACATGTCCGCACTAAACCGTTTGTTACTTTTGATTTAGAGTTCAAAATGACACGAATCCAATGCCTACGTTAATCTAGCTCAATTTTCTATATTTTGACAACAATTGAAGCTGAAAGAGCAAGGGTAAAGCCTCCAAGTAATCCAATGTATCCCAATCTGTGTGATGCCATGCATTATGCTTCATTTATAAGCCTTTACTCAAGTAGTACCAACGATCAGTTTAGAATGATCATTTTAACTGGCCTATCAACTTGACATGTCCGTACTAAATCGTATTTAACTTTTGATTTAGAGTTCAGAATGACATAATTCCAATGCCCACATAAGCTAGCTCAGTTTTCTATATTGTGACAACATTTGAGACTGAAAAAGCTACGAAAAAAACCTCCAAGTACTCCAATTTTTCCCAACTGCACGATCCCATGCATTATGCTTGATTTGTAAGCCTTTATTAAAGGAGCACCAATGATCACTTTAGAATGATCATTTTAACTAGCTGAACAACATACATGTCCACACTAAATCGTCTTTAACTTTTGATTTAGAGCTCAAAATGACATGAGTCCAATGCCCACGTTAAACTAGCTGAATTTTCCGTATTGTGACAACATTTGACACTGAAATAGTTATGAGAAAGCATACCAGGCTGAAGGAGAAACCCTAAACCTTTTCGTATAATCCATCCAAGACTTGTAGTTGCATTTCCAGCCTTATGGCCAGCATCATAGTTACTTTTGACCCATCCCTGCTGCGGACTTTTCCACCGCCTGTTAAAAACGACATTTCGGGAAGTAAGCTATTCATTGAATTTCTCCAGTGAACATAGCCACTCTTGAACATCATCTTGAAATTTTTGGAGTAGGGAATGAACAGAGTTATCCTTATCTTGAAAAATAGGCACATTTCTGCTTTTCCAAATACGCCAAAGGATATGAAACGGCAAGTATCTTTCTGCTGATGTAGAATCAAAATTATTGTAGCTTGATATCAAAAATCTGACATTGTCTTGAAGAGTCGAAACTGGATCACAAATGGTAGTAGTTAAAATACCCAACTTTCTCCATATCATCTTAGCATAAGGACATTGGAAAAAAAGATGAATCTCTGTTTCTTCGGAATCACAACATCGAGTACATTTATTGTCAATTATTATTTTCCTTGAAAATAAATGCGTTTTAAATGGGAGAGGTTGTGATAATAGACGCCATAAGAGATGTTTGATCTTTGGAGCCACCTCAATGGACCAAATATCTTTAGCTTGATCCGGAAAGTTAGAAAGAATTGGCTTGGCATCAGGAGAGGAATTATTAACATCATCAATTGCACTCCGATAGTCAGACTTGAATCAATATACACTATTAGAAGTATGCTTCCAAAACCAACCATCCAATGTAGCACTTGGTGGGAGATAGATCTTCAAAATAAGATGATGAACCTCTTTTTCAATTAGATCAGAAATCATCTCTGCATTCCATTGTCCAGTAGATTTATTTAAAAATACATCCAATGTAAGAAGATGATTTTTATAGGGTAATAATTTAGGTGCACGGGCCGGGTAGATAGGAAGCCAATTTTTATCTCCAATACATGTAGATGTACCATTACCAATCAGACAATGAGTACCCGAATTTAATAAATCCCGTCGATGTATAATTGATTGTCAACCAAAAGATCGATGGTTGCCTTTTGTAGCTGATAAGAGATCCCCTTTACTGTAATATCGACTCTTTAAAATTGTGGAGAGAAGGTAGTCTGGTCTCTCCATTATTTTCCAGCACAGATTACTTAGGAGGGCTAGATTAAAATTTTTGTAAATCGTGAAATCCCAAACCATTGTTTAATTTTAGTGTAGCCATCTTTTTCCAAGACACCCATGATATTTTCCTATTATTTTCTGTGGAGCTCCACTAGAACTGAGATAATGATTTGTTGATAATATTCCAGATATCTTTATGAAGCTGGAACACATTCATCGAATCTACTGGCAAAGCAAAAGCAACAACTTTCATCAGAGTTTCTTTCCTAGCCAGAGATAGAAATTTGGATTGCCATCCCGATATTCGTGATGATACTCTGTCGTAAATGTAACGTAACATATATCTTTTATTACGTCCAAATTATTCAGGTAACCCCAAATACTTTCACCTGCCCCCAACATGATGAATAGCTGATCCTGTATGCGAGAATACTTTATTACCAAAAATAATTGAATATTTTTCATAACTAATTATTTGTCAAGATACTCTGCCATACTCTTCGAATATATTTTGCAGAGTTATAACATCAGTTCTATCAGCTCTGACAAAAAATAGAGAACCATTACCAAATAATAGATGAGAAATAGCGGGGTCATTTCTACTTATTCTTAAAGGTTGAATGTGGCCATTCCTCTCTATATTGTGAAGCATAGAAATTAGAACATGCGCACAGAGTATGAAAGCATATGGTGAGAGAAGGTTACCCAGTCTTCTTAAACCGCATTGTGGTTTGAAAAATGATATGGACTCGCATTAACAAGAAATGAATAAGAAACCATAGATATACAATGCATAATTCACTAGACCCATTGAATAAATTTTTTTTTTTGAAGAATAGCTTCTAAAAATTTTCATTCAATACGATCATAGGCTTTACTGATATCCGTTTTACCTCCATAAAGATTTTGCACAAATGTCGTGAATCCTTAAAAAGTGTACGGCTTCATGTGTAATGAGGACGTTATCACAAATTGACACACCAGGAATAAATGCTGCTTGATTTTCCAAAACTAAGGCATCAAGGATCTTTTGTAATCTAATAACTAAGACTTTAGAGATAATTTTGTAAGAAACATTAGAAAGAGATATCGGCCTAGAGTCGGTAATAGTTATTGGAAAATCCACCTTCGGAATTAAGCATATGTTTGTATGATTAAACTCCAAAATCATACAAATTGAATTGAAAAATCATTGAACTTCCTCTAAAACAGAGTTTCCAACAATGTTCCAATGTTATTGGAAAAAGAGGCAGTAAATCCATCCAGACCAGGGGCTTTATTGGCTCCTATTGATGTGGCTTCAGAAACTTCTTCTCTTGAAACTGGTTTTATCAAATCCAGATTCATATCATGAGAGACAACTTGCCTAACATGTTGAAGATCTGAATCCATATTTCCAATATTAGTTGATTTTAACAGATTCGAGAAGTATGTTTGAGCTTTTTGGGCAATCACTTCATTACCAACAGCATCACCACCAACACTATTTTTGATGGAAATGATATTACTCCGTGATCTTTGACTCTTAGTAACTGCATGAAAGAAATGGGTATTCCGATCTCCCTCTTTTAACCAATGATTTCAATTTTTAATTCTCCAATAAATTTACTCAGCAGAATAAGCTTTGCACAACTCTTTTTTCAAAGTGGAGATATCATTTACCGAGGAGTTGGAGCTTGTTTTAGCCAAATCTATCTGAGAGGTTAACTCTTTTATTCGAGTATTAGAATTGACCATATTATTCCTCTTCCATATTGATATCTGATTCCGGCAAGTACTCATTCTAGTCAGTAAAACTGGATCAGAGATGTCTGAAAAATTATTCCAACTGTTTCGAATCAGACTTGAAAACTCTTCATGCTGAATCCAACGAGGATCATATCGGAACAGTCTTTTCCCATATTCTGAAGTTTTCCTAATTTTAATAATCCCTGTTTTAGGATCAGAATCAATTAAGGCTAAATACTCAACATAGGATGCAGGATAAAGAGTCTTCCATTCTGCATTCCCCATTACTCTATCTATCCAGCTCTGAATCAAGAAATTATTTCTTCTGTCGACCCAAGTCATATTATTCCCCATAAAATGTATATATGAAATCATACATGTTGAGACCATGTTTTGAAAATCAAACAAACTCCTTGGTTCTCTGACGACACCACCTTTTGTCATTTACATGTAGAATTTTGTTTAAATCTCCACACATTAACCAAGGTCCTTTTCTTAGCTGAGCAATACGTTGTAATCTTTGCCAAAAATTATTTCTAAATTTACGTATTGTATGCCCATAAACACATGACAAATAAAAGTCAAATCCTTTAGTGTTGATTTTACAATCCATAAGTTGTTCATCAGCAACATTAACAGATTTTTTCCACAACAAAGCTAAACCTCCACATAGTCCTTTCGAAGGAATACACATTACACAATCATAATTTAAAATAGCGGAAACATCGTGAACTATGTTATTATAATTTTTCGCTTCCACCAGGAAGAGTATGTCCGGGGAATAATCCTTCTTTATTCCCTTTAGGCGTCGAACTGCCAAAGACTCTCCTAGACCCCGGCAGTTTCAAAACGCAATGTTCATTTAATTCCTGGTGGTTTGAGGCCCACCACACCTTCACCTAGACAGCCTAAAATCATCAGCATCATACAGAGAGAACATGATTGCTGAAGCACATAAACTGCATACTCATAAATCCGTAAATGTGCTCTAAAAATACCACACAAGAACCGATTCCATTGAAGACTATTTTCCATATCACTACGATGTCAACCAATTCCAATATATAAAAATACTATTTGAAAATTTTCAAATATTGGATTTTTGTAAGCAAGAATCGAACCTGCAGCAGGTGAAGTGAGATTTGGAGGATTTGCTTTCCTACGTTTTGCATCGTGGACTTCATCATTTTTGGGAGTATTAATCGCATTTGGAGGAAAAGATTGGTTGCTGGAATTAGAGGGACCCGGAGGAGATTGGTTGCCGGAATTGTTCCCATCATTTCTGGAATTTTCTTCATCATTCCGAGGGTCATCTTCCGGAGGAGGAGAGGTGAATGATAAAGAGCAATCCAGCGCATCATGTGAAATCAGGCCACATTGAGTGCAAAACGACGTAATTTTGCATACCGTAACTTGAAGACAACATCGGCTTCTCCAAAAAGAAATATACTTTAGAATCAAAGTGGGGTTTCAATATCAACAACACCCTTACTCGAAGGAATTCCACATGATGAGAACTTTCAGCGGTGAATTCGGATTCCAAGAGATCTCCGATAGTTCCTTCGATGAACTTAACCATCAGGTCAGTCAAATATTGAATGGGAACACCTCAGATTTGAACCCAAAACCGGATATGCATTAGCTTAATCTCTGTGGACATACTGAGAGAAAGCTCACCCTAGTTTTCTTTTTTCTTTGTTGCGATATGGGCATAGAGGTAGCGGGCAAGCAAGGGAAGCAAACGTAGGCAGTCCTAACGGGCTATCCCCAAGGCAGCCAGTTTATAGGGTACTAGACAGTAGATCCTCAATCGAGGAACGCCTTAGGTTAGCTTACCCCTTGGAACGTATCATCTATTCTCTCTAGCTCTCGACTTGACTAGAACATTTCTTTAGCTCTTTCGCCTAGTTGGGTCGGGCATCAAGAACCGGAATGGATATCACGTATTCCGACGACCATTTCAGGAGGACACACATCCAGTCATGGAACGACCACGGTCCTCGCCACAAAACCGATAAAAGTTCTTCTTCCCATTGAAAGAGAAATTGAACTCGGTTTTGTTCAATGATCCGCAAAATAACAGCCCCTCCCAGACTCCATAAAAGCGGCAAGGTTTTGATTCCTAGGATTTACCGGTTTTTCAGTTGTGGGGAGACCAGGTTTCATTCACGGCTTGAAGACAAAGTTCATTCAGGAGTTGAATTGGCGATTCTGTGAGACCGAGGGTTATGTCTTGCATTTTCTTTTAGAGAAAATCGGACATGGTGATGGAGTGAATTTCCAGATGAAGAATGGAAAAAAAATCTCAAGAAACAGAGGATAGGGCTTAAATAGAAAAGGGGAATGAAGGGGAAAGAGAAAATCGCCACACTAATGTGAGAAACCTTACGAAAATCAACGACGTCGATTAAGAATTAGAAACCGATGGAGAAGTCTTCGTCTGAAAATCGCATTTATGATCGCAAGAGAGAGAAGCATCGTTTAAAATCATTTACGTTGGTAGAATGATCATTTTAACTGACCGATTAACTTGACATGTGTGCACTAAATCGTCCTTAACTTTTGATTTAGAGTTCAAAGAGACACGAATCCAACACCCACGTTAAGCTACTGAATTTTCTATATTGTGACAAAACATTAAAACCGAAATAGCTAAAACAAAGACTCCAAGTAATCCAATCTATCCCAAACTGAGTGATGCATTGCATTATGCTTCATTTATTGCCTTTACTCAAGGAGCACATATGATCAGTTCACAATGATCATTTTACCTAGCTGACCCACTTACATGTCTACACTAAATCATCTTTAACTTTTGATTTAGAGCTCAAAATGACATGAGTCCAACGCCCAATAATAAGCTAGCTTAATTTTCCATATTGTGACACAATTAAGACTAAAAGAGCCTAAAATGACATGAGTCCAACGCCCACATTAACCTAGCTAAATTTTCTATAGTGTGACAACATTTGAGATTGAAAGAGTTACGAAAAACCCTCGACGTAATCCATTGTATCCCAACCGGCGTGATGCCATGCACTATGTTTCATTTATAAGCCTTTGCTTAAGGAGCACCAATGATAAGTTTAGAATGATCATTTTAACTCGCCAATCAACTTGACATTTATGCACTAAATAATCCATAATTTTTGATTTAGAGTTCAAAATGACACGAATCCAACGCCTACGTTAATCTAGGTCAATTTCCTATATTATGACAACATCTGAGGCTTAAAGCGCTACGATAAAGCCTCCCAGTAATCCAATGTATCCCAAACTGCGTGATGCAATTCATTATGCTTCATTTATAAGCCATTACTCAAGGAGCAACAATGATCAGTTTAGAATGATCATTTAAACTGGCTGATCAACTTGACATGTCCGCACTTAATTGTCAGTAACTATTGATTTAGAGTTCAAAATGTCATGAATACAATGCCCACATTAAGGTAGTTCAATGTTCTATATGGTGACAACATTTGAGATTTAAACAGCTACGACAAAACCTTCAAGTAATCCAAAATATCCCAAACTGAATGATGCCATGCATTATGCCTCTTTTATAAGCCTTTACTCAAGGAGCACCAATGATCAATTTAGAATTATAATTTTAACTGGCCAATCAACTTGACATCTCCACACTAAATCGTCTTTCACTATTTATTAGAGTTCAAAATGACATGAGTCAAACGCCCACGTTAACCTAGCTAAATTTTCCATAGTGTGACAACATTTGAGATTGAAATAGTTACCAAAAACCTTCGATGTAATCAAATGCATCCCAACCGGCGTGATGCCATGCACTAAGCTTCTTTTATAATCCTTTATACAAGGAGCACCAACGTTCAGGTTAGAATGAACATTTTAACAGGCCGATCAATTTGACATGTCCGCACTAAATCGTCCGTCACTTTTGATTTAGAGTTCAGAATGACACGAATCCAACACCCATGTTAAGGTAGCTCAATTTTCTATATTGTGACAACATTTGAGTCTTAAATAGCTTCGAAAAAGCGTCCAAGTAATCCAATGTACCCCAAACCGCGTGATGCCATGCATTACGCTTCATTTATAAACCTTTACTTAAGGAGCACCAATGATCAGTTTAGAATGATCATTTGAACTGCCCAATCCACTTGATATGTATGCACTAAATCATCCGTAACTTTTCATTTAGAGTTCAAAGTGTCACGAATCCAATGTCCACATTAAACTAGCTCAATTTTCTATACTATACCAAAAGTTAAGACCAAAATAGCTATGAAAAATCCTCCAAGAAATCCATTCTATCCTAAACTGCGTGATGTCATGCATTATGCTTCATTTTTTAGCCCTTACTCAAAAAGCACAACATGAATCCAATTTCCACGTTCTGCTAGCTCAATTTTCCACATTGTAACAACAATTGAGATTGAAAGAGCTATTAAAAAACCTGCAAGTAATCCAATGTATCCCAAATTGCGTGATGCCATGCATTATGCTTTATTTATAAGCCTTTACTGAAAAAGCACCAATGATAAGTTTAGAACGATCATTTTAATTGGCCGATCAACTTGACATGTCCGCACTAAATCTTCCGTAACTTTTTAGTTAGAGTTCAAAATGACACAACTCCAATGTCCACGTTAAGCTAGATCAAGTTTAAAGATTGAGATAAAATTTAATCCCAAAATAGTTACGAAAAAGCCTCCAAGTAATCCAATATATCCCAAACGGCGTGATGTCATGCATTATGCTTTATTTTGATGCCTTTAATCAAGGAGCAACAATGATTAGTTTAGATGATCATTTTAACAGGCCGATCAAGTTGACATGTCTGCACAAAATGTCCATAACTTTTGAATGACACGAATCTAACGCCCACGTCAAGCTAGCTGAAATTTCTATACTGTGACAACATTTGAGACCGAAAGAGGAACGACAAAACCTCCAAGTAATCCAAAGTATCCCAAACTGCATGATGTCATGCATTAGTGTTTTCTCAAAGAGCACCAATGATCAGTTTAGAATGATCATTTTAAATAACCAATCAATTTGACATTTTTGCCTTAAATTGTCTGTAACTTTTTATTTAGAGTTTAAAAAGACACGAATCCAACGCCCACGTTAATCTAGCTCAATTTTCCAAATTGTGACAACATTAGAGACTAAAAGAGTTACGAAAAAACCTCCAAGTAATTCAATATATCCCAAACAGCATGATGTCATGCATTATGCTTCATTTATTACCCCTTACTCAAAGAGTGCCAATGATCAGTTTAGAATGATAATTCTAACTAATTGATCAACTTATATGTCCGCACGAAATCGTCTTTAATTTTTTATTTAGAGCTCAAAATAATATGAGTCCAACGCCCATGTTAACCTACCTCAATTTTCCATATTTTTACAATCTTTGACTCTGAAAGAGCTTTTAAAAAGCATCCATGTAATCCAATGTATCCCAAAACTAGAGGAAGCCATGCATTATGCTTCATTTATTAGGCTTTACTCAAGAAGCACCAATGATCAGTTTAGAATGATTAATTTAACTGGCATATCAACTTGACATGTCCGCACTAAATTGTCCATAACTTTTGACTTAGAATTCTGAATGACACCAATCCAACACCCATGCTAAGCTAGGTAAATTTTCTACATTGTGACAAAATTTAACACTGAAATAACAAAGAAAAAGCCTCCAAGTGATCCAAATCTATCCCAAACCACGTGATGCCATGCACTATGCTCCATTTATAAATCTTTACTCAAAGAGCAACAACGATCAGTTTAGAACGATCATTTTAACTGTTCGATCAACTTGACATGTCCGCACTAAATCGTCTATATCATTTGATTTAGAGCTCAAAATGACATGAATCCAATGCTCAAATTAATCTAGCTCAATTTTCGATATTGTGACAACACTTGAGACTGAAAGAGTTACAACAAACCCTCCAAGTAATCCAATGTATCCCAAACTGTGTGATGCCATGCACTATGCTTCATTTCTAAGCGTTTACTGAAGCAGCACCAATGATCAGTTTAGAATGATCATTTTAACTTGCCGATCAACTTGACATGTCTGCACTGAATCGTCTGTAACATTTGATTTAGAGTTCAAAATGACACGATTCCATCGCCCACGTAATCAAATCTATCCCAAACTGAGTGATGCATGCATTAAGATTCATTTGTAAACATTTGCTCAATGAGCACCAATTATCAGCTTATAATGATTATTTTAACTAGGTGATGAACTTGACATGTCTACACTAAATCATCCGTAACATTTGATTTAGAGCTCAAAATGAAATGAATCGAACGCCCACGTTAATCTAGTTCAATTTTAAATATTGTGACAACATTTGAGACTGAAATAATCCAATGTATCCCAAACTGTGTGATGCAATGCATTTTGTTTCATTTAAAAGACTTTACTCAAGGAGCAACATTGATCAGTTTAGAATAATCATTTTAACTGGCCGGTCAACTTGACATTTCCACACCAAATCATCCGGTACTTTTGATTTAGAGTTTAGAATGACACGAATCCAACGTCCACGTTATGCTATCTCAATTTTCTATATTACTATTAAATTTACGACCGAAATACCTACGAAAAAGAATCCAAAATAATCCAATATATCCCAAACTGCGTGATGCCATGCATTATGCCTCATTTCTAACCTTTGTTCAATGAGAACCAATGATCAGTTTAAAATGATTTTTTTAACTAAGCCGATCAACTTGATATGTCCGCACTATATCATCTTTAACATTTGATTTAGATCTCCAATTGAGATGAATCCAACGGCCATGTTAATCTAACTCAATTTTCAATGTTGTGACAACATTTGAGACTAAAAGAGCTAGGACAAAGGCTCCATGTGATCCAATGTATGCCAAACTACGTGATTCCACGCATTATGCTTCATTTCTCAGCATTCACTCAAGGAGCACCAATGATCAGTAACGATTAATCATTTTAATTGGTCGATAAACTTGACATGTCCGCACTTAATCATCCGAAACTTTCGATTTAGAGTTTAGAATGACACGAATCCAACACGCACATTAAGCTAGCTCAATTTTCTATATTATGATTAAATTTGAGATTGAAATAGCTACGACAAAGCCTCCAAGTAATCCAGTCTATCCCAAACTGCTGGATATGCATTATGCTTCATTTGTAAACCTTTGCTCAATGAACACCAATGATCAATTTAGAATGATCATTTTCACTACCTGATGAACTTGACATGTATGCACTAAATCGTCTGTAACAGTTTATTTAGAGTTCAAAATGACATGAATCAAACGCCGACGTCAATCTAGCTCATTTTCAGGATCTACGAAAAAAGCCTCAAAGTAATCCAATGAATCCCCAAGTGCATGATGCCATTCATTATGATTCATTTATAAGCGCTAACTCAACGAGCACCAATGATCAGTTTAGAATGATCATTTTAACTGGCCGATACACTTGACATTTCCACACTAAATCGTCCATAACTTTTGATTTAGAGTTCAGAATGACACGAATCCAACGCCCACATTAAGCTAGCTTAGTTTTCTATATTATGATTAAAGTTAAGTCAGAAATATCAAGGAAAAACCTCCAAGTAATCTAATATATCCTAAACTCCGTGATGCAATGCATTTTGCTTCATTTGTAAACATTTGCTTAATGAGCACCAATGATAAGTTTAGAATAATCATTTTAACTAGCTGATCAACTTCACATGTCCACACTAAATCGTTCGTAACATTTGATTTAGACCTCAAAATGACATGAATCAAACGCCCATGTTAATCTACCTCAATTTTCAATATTGTGACAACATTTTAAAGAGCTACGAAAAAGCCTCCAAATAATCCAATGTATCAAAACTTTGTGATGCCATGCATTACGCTTCATTTATAAGCGTTTACTCAAGGAGCACCAATGATCAGTTTAGAATGATCATTTTAATTAGCTATCAACTTGACATGTCCGCACAAAATCGTCCATAACTTTGGATTTAGAGTTCAGAATTACACGAATCCATCACCCACGTTAAGCTAGTTCATTTGTCTATATTGTGATCAATGTTAAGACGGAAATAGCAAGGACAAAGCCTCCAAGTAATCCAATTTTATCCCAAACTGTGTGAGGCCATGCATTATGCTTCATTTATAAACCTTTGCTCAATGAGCACCGATGATCAGTTTAGAATGATCATTTTAACTAGCTGATCAACATGATATGTCCGCACTAAATCATCAGTAACATTTGATTTAGAGCTCATAATTACATGAATCGAACGCACACGTTAATCTAGCTCCATTTTCAATATTGTGTCAACATTTGAAACTGAAAGAGCTACGACAAACCTTGCAATTAATCCAATGTATCCCAACCTGTGTGATGCCATGCATTATGCTTGAGTTATAAGCGTTTACTCAAGGAGCACAAATGATCAGTTTAGAATGATTCTTTTAACTGGTCTATCAACTTGACATGTCCACACTAAATCGTCCAACACTTTTGATTTAGAGTTCAGTATGACACAAATCCAACACCTGATGTGGTCCTGATGGGTATCAAGCCCCTGATCAACTCCAAATGGTTGTAAGTTTCGAATGTGTGAGCTCTTAAGTTGATGAATCTGAGAACAAGGGGAAATGGATGATACTTCTCAAGGATGGTGGAAGATCATTGGACTATATGCTTGCTCTGTGTGAATGACAATGGCCATGCACATTGGGCAAGGGGTGCATCGACTTGGAACTTCCAAGGGTGATGAATATCCCTTAGACTTTCTGCACTTGAGAGGAATGAGAAAGTGTTCTAAAATTCCTTATTGAAGAGGATGGTCAAACGAGTTTAAGTAGGAGATTTGCTATTAAAATGTTTGATGATCTAGAAAGAATGATAAACATAGTACTTTTAGTAGCCTAGGAAATTGAAAATGACTTCTAAAATTCTACCAAAACATTAAAGGAAATACTTAGTGAATTACAAAGACAACTAAGACAAAGAATAAGAAGTAAATAACGTTTTGACTTGATTCTTCCTCTTTTGTTTAGTGGATGATGAGATAGAATGGGGCTTGATTCACCAAGAGGTTGTGGTAAAGTGCCTTGGGCTTGCCTCATTAAAAACATATCTTAGAAAACCCATTGGGACAAAACTAAAAATAGGGAAAAAGAGTACAATCCAAGGCACCTCTCTTGGTGAGGTTTAGGTGGCTTGAATCCCAACCAATGTGGTTGGATTAGCACACACTAAACTGGCCTGAATGGTGTTGAGAAGGTGTTTTAGTGTTGTCATAAGTTTTGCTTGCTTGGATTGGGTAATGGGGCCATTGAAGATTTGTAGGCTTTCATCTCCAATATCCACGGGTTCTTCCTCCTCTGGTTCAAGCTGCTCCTTAGGTTGTGGTTCCTTGCTTGCCATGCTCACATCATCCTCCCCTAGTTGAGAACGATTTGACCTCAACTATATTTGATCTGCAAAATATGGAATCAAATCAGTAATATGGAAGCTTGAACTCACTTGGTACTTACCTTGAAGATGCAGCTGGTATGCATTGTCATTGATCTTCTTGATGACTTTGAATGGGCCATCAATCCTAGGCATTAGATTGGATTTCCTTTCACTAGGAAATCTAACTTTGCACAAATTCATCCGCACCAAGTCTCCTTCCTCAAATGGTAACTCTTTTCGGCCTTTATTGGCTTGTTGAGCATACATCTTAGTCTTATTTTCAATATTGAGCCAAGCCTTCTCATGAATTTTTTTAACAAACTCAGCCTTTTTGTTTCCATCAAGGCTTGTCCTTTCACTCAAAGGTAGAAACATTAGATCCAAAGATGAGATGGGATTGAACCCATAAACAATTTCGAATGGTGAGTACTTAGAAGCAGTATGCCTAGCATGATCATATGCGAATTCAACATGAGGCAAGCATTTTTCCCAAGTCCTAAGATTCTTTTTAATCAAAGCTCTTAACAAAGTAGACAGGTTCTATTAACTACTTCAGTTTGACCATCCGATTGCGGGTGAAAAGTTGTGGAGAAACAAACCTTAGTTCCTAGCTTAGACAAAAGTGTTTTCCAAAAGTAACTAAGTAACTTAGTGTCTCTATCAGATACTATGGTCCTAGGGATGCCATGAAGTCTAACTATATCCTTAAAGAATAATCCGGCAATGTTAACAGTATCATCCGTCTTATGACAAGGAATAAAGTGAGCCATTTTGGAAAACATATCAACTACAAAAAACACAGAATCCTTACCAGTCTTAGTTCTAGGCAATCCAACAAAACAATCCATAGAAATATCATGACTAGGGTGCAAAGGTATAGGAACATGGGTATAGAAACCATGCTTTTGGATTGTGGATTTGGCTTGCTTGCAAGTTACACATCTTTGGAAAGCTTTCTCAACATCACTCCTCCTGTGTGGCCAAAAGAAGTGTTCCTGCAATATATTTAATGTCTTTGCCACGCCAAAGTGACCCATAATACCACCTGAATGTGCTTCCTTGACAAACAAGTCTCGCAAAGAGAAGTTAGGTACACATAACCTATTATCATAAAACAAGAAGCCTTCACTCTTAAACTATTTTCCAGTACCAAACTTCTCAAAAGAAGCATAAATATCCTTAAAATCATTATCAGTAGCATATAACTCTTTGATTTGCTCAAACCCTGGCAGTTTAACTTCTAAAGAGTTTAAGAGCACATACCTCTGAGAAAGAGCATTGGCTACTACATTCTCTGTTCCTTTCTTGTATTTGATTACATAAGGGAAGGTCTCAGTGAATTCGACCCACCTAGCATGTCTTTTGTTCAGCTTTTGTTGCCCTTTGAGATGTTTGAGTGACTCATGGTCGATATGGATGACAAACTCCTTGGGCCAAAGATAATGTTACCATGTTTGCAAGGCCCTCACAAGTGCATATAGTTCTTTGTCATAGGTTTGGTAATTGAGTGTGGCCCCTCAAAGTTTTTCACTAAAGTAGGCTATGGGCTTCCTTCCCTGCATAAGAACAACACCAATACCAACTCATGAGGCATCACATTCAATTTCAAAAGTTTTATCAAAGTTAGGAAAATATTGCACCGGGGAGTGTGTGAGCTTGTATTTGAAGGTTTGGAATGCCTCCTCTTGCGCCTGCTCACACTTAAATCCCACATTCTTTTTGATAACCTCATTGAGTGGAGCTGCTATAGTGGTAAAGTCCATGAAAAATCTCTGGTAAACCCCAGCTAGGCCATGGAAGCTCCTTACTTCCCCAACATTATTTGGACTCGGCCACTCTTTAATCGCTTTTATCTTTTCCTCATCAACCTTAATACCATCTGTACTCACAATAAAACCTAAGAAGACAAGGTTATCTGTTCCAAAAGTACATTTCTTAGGATTGGCACACAAGGCTTCCTTTCTTAAGATTGGCATACAAGGTTTCCTTTCTAAACACTTGAAAAACCTTTCTTAGGTGTTTTACATGATCATCTAAGGTTTGGCTAAATACTAGAATGTCATCAAAGTATAATACCACAAAATGACCTATGAATTCCCTAAGGACATGGTTCAATAATCTCATGAAGGTACTAGGTGCATTTTTCAAGCCTAAAGGCATTACTAACCACTCATATAAACCTTGTTTAGTCTTAAATGCAGTTTTCCACTCATCACCTTCTCTCATCCTAATTTGGTGATTACCACTTTTAAGATCTACCTTAGAAAAGATGCTAGAACCATGCAATTCAGCTAACATATCATCTAATCTAGGTATAGGATGGCGATACTTTACAGTGATATTGTTGATGGCTCTGCAATCAACACACATTCTCCAGCTTCCATCCTTTTTTTAGGAAAAGCAAAATAGGTGCAGACGGGCTCATATTTTTGCGGTTATGTCCTTTTTCCATGAATTCAGTGACTTGCTGTTGAAGCTCCTTGGTCTACAGGGGATTGGTTCGGTAGGCTGGCTTGTTGGGAAGAGATGATCCTGGTAGAAAGTTAATTTGGTGCTCAATTCCTCAAATTGGTGGTAAGCCTTGCGGTTGCTCCTACGGAAACACATCTTTAAATTCTTGCAAAAGAAGTTGAATTTTGCTATGAATGTCCTGCATAGATTGGTTAGTATGAAAGCATTCTTTAAGCATAAGGAGTAGGTGTGGTAAGTTACTCCCTGGGTTGGACTTAATCATAAGATTAGTCGGTTGTTTGGCTGGTAGCTTTGTTTGTGGTTTGGCAGTGCCGTCGGCATGGGGTTTGCTTTTGGGTTCTGATTGGGTTTTGTTTTTCTTTAAAGGTATATGATCTAAATGAACCTCTTGTGAGATAAAGGTACTAAAATATGTTTCTCCCTTAAACTCAAATGTGTACCTATTAGTAAACCCATCATGAATAACCCTTCTATCCATTTGCCAAGGTCTACCTAACAAAATGTGACCAGAATCCATGAGTAAAACATCACACAAAACCTCATATTCATATTTGCCTGTGGACAAAGGAACTAGGACCTGGTTCTCTACTTCTAGCTCACCTTCATGATTAAGCCATTGCAAGTTATAGGGTTTAGACCTCTTAATAGTCTCAAGTCATAACTTCTCTACCATAATCTAACTAGCTACATTGGTATATATACCTCCATCTATCACTAAGCTATAAACCTGACTCTTAACTAGACAGAGAGTGTAGAATAGGTTCGCTCTTTGCTCATTCTTTTCTGTCCTAGTTTGTAAATTTAGAGTTCTCCTAGTGATTAACAGTTGTACAACATGGGGCATGTCTACATTTTCTTCCAAGGACTCAGCATCCGAATGGTCATCCTCTGATTCTACCTCACCATTAGCCCTAATAACTATTGTTTTCTTATTGGTTCATTCCTAAGAGTAGTGATCAAAGCCCTAATAACTATTGTTCTCTTATTGGTACATTCCCTATAGTAGTGACCAAAGCCCTTACACTTAAAACACTGAATTTCCCTAGTTTAGGTGCTAGAACCCATATCCATTCCCTTAAGTTTCGAATCTTCTACCTTAGGTTTAGGATTAATCTTTGCTAGACTTATCCAACGCTACACTTAAAACACCAAAACTTTTGATTTAGGAGAATGACACGAATCCAACGCCAACGTTAAGCTCACTCAATTTTCTATATTGTGATTAAATTTAAGACCGAAGTAGCTACGACAAAGCCTCCAAGTAATCCAATCTAACCCAAACTGCGTGATGCCATGCATAATACTTCATTTGTAAACATTTACTCAATGAGCACCAATAATCAGTTTATGATGATCATTCTTAACTAGATTATCAACTTGACATCTCTGCACTAAATCGTTTTTATCATTTGATTTAGATATCAAAATGACATGATTCCAACACCCACGTTAATCTAGCTCAATTTTAATTATTGTGACAATATTTCAGACTGAAAGAGCTACGACAAAGCCTCTAAGTAATCCAATCTATCCCAAATTGCATGATGCCATGCATTATGCTTCATTTGTAAGCCTTTTCTCGGTGAGCACTAATGATCAGTTTAGAATAATCATTTTAACTAGCTGATCACTTGTTTGGACTAAATCGTCTTTAGTATTTGATTTAGAGCTCAAAAACACATGGATCCAACACCCACATTAGTCTATCTCAATTTTCAATATTGTGCAACATTTGAACTGAAAGAGCTACGACAAAGCCTCCAACTAATCCAATATATCCCAAACTGCATGATGCCATCCATTGTCCTTTATTTATAAGCCTTTACTCAAGGACCAACAATGATCAATTTAGAAAGATCATTTTAACTGGCAGATCAACTAGACATGTCCGCACTAAATCGTCCATAACTTTTCATTTAGAGTTCCGAATGACACAAATTTGACTCCCACGTTAAGCTACATCAATTTACTATATTGTGATTAAGTTTAGGATTGAAATAGGTACGAAAAAATCTCCAAGTATTCCAATCTATACCAAATTGCGTGATACCATGCATTATGCTTCATTTGTAAACGTTTGCGCAACGAGCACCAATGATTAGTTTAGAATGATCATTTAAACGAGCTTATCAAGTTGACATGTCCGCAAAAATCATCTTTATCGTTTTATTTAGATCTTAAATGAAAAGAGTTCAACGCCCACGGTAATCTAGCTCAATTTTCAATATGCTGACAACATTTGAGACTGAAAGAGCTACAACAATTCTTCCAAAGACTCCAACCTATCCCAAACTGCGTGATGCCATGCATTATACTTCATTTGCAAACATTTTCTCAATGAGCACAAATGATCAATATAGAATAATCATTTTAACTAGCTAATCAACTTGACATGTACGGACTAAATTTTCTTTAGTATTTGATATAGAGATCAAAATGAAAAGAATCCAACACCCACGTTAGTCTAGCTCAATTTTTAGTATTGTGACAATATTTAAGAATTAAAGAGCTACGATAAAGCCAGCAAGTAATCCAATGTTTCCGAAACTGCGTGATGTCATGCATTATGCTTGATTTATAAGCCTTTACACAAGGAGCACCAATGATCAGTTTAGAATTATCACTTTAACTCACGGATCAACTTGACATGTCCGCAATTGAATCGTCCAAAACTTTTGATTTAGCATAATGACACGAATCCAACGCCCACGTTAAACTCTCTCAATTTTCTATATTGTGATTAAATTTAAGACCGAAGTAGCTACGACAAAGCCTCCAAGTAATCCAATCTAACCCAAACAGCGTGATGCCATGCATTATGCTTCATTTGTAAACCTTTGCTCAAAGAGCACCAATAATCAGTTTAGGATGATCATTTTAACTACCTTATCAACTTGACATCTCTGCACTTAATGTTTTTTATCATTTGATTTAGAGCTCAAAATGACGTGAATCCAACACCCACGTTAATCTAGCTCAATTTTAATTATTTTGACAACATTTGAGACTAAAAGAGCTATGACAAAGCCTCTAAGTAATCCAATCTATCTCCAACTACGTGATGCCATGCATTATGCTTCATTTGTAAACCCTTTCTCGGTGAGCACTAATGATCAGTTTAGAATGATCATTTTAACTAGCTGATCAACTTGACTTTTCCGGACTAAATCATCTTTAGTATTTGATTTAGAGCTCAAAATGAGATGGATCCAACACCCACATTAATCTAGATCAAGTTTCAATATTGTGCAACATTTGAACTGAGAGAGCTACGACAAAGCCTCCGACTAGTCCAATGTATCCCAAATTGCATGATGCCATGCATTGTCCTTTATTAATAATTTACTCAAGGACTAGCAATGATCAATTCAGAAAGATCATTTTAACGGGAAGATCAACTTGAGATGTCCACACTAAATCGTCAGTAACTTTTGATTTAGAGTTCCGAATGACACAAATTTGACTCCCACGTCAAGCTACCTCAATTAACTATATTGTGATTAAGTTTAGTATCGAAATAGCTGCGAAAAAATCTCAAGTATTCCAATATATCCCAACTGCATGATACCATGCATTATGGTTCATTTGTAAACCTTTGCGCAATGAGCACCAATGATCAGTTTAGAATGATCATTTAAACTAGCTTATCAAGTTGACATGTCCACACTAAATCATCTTTATCATTTTAGTTAGAGCTCAAATGACATGAGTCCAACGCACATGCTAATCTAGCTCAATTTTCAATATGGTGACAACATTTGACACTCAAAGAGCTACAACAATTCCTCCAAATACTCCAATCTATCCCAAAAAGTGTCATGTCATGCATTATACTTCATTTGTAAACCTTTTCTCAATGAGCACCGATGATCAATATAGAATAATCATTTTAACTAGCTAATCAATTTGATATGTCCGGACAAATTTTTTTTGTTTAGCATTTGATATAGAGATCAAAATGACAAGAATCTAACACCGACGTTAATCTAACTCAATTTAGTATTGCGACAATATTTAAGACTTAAGGAGCAACGATAAAGCCAGCAAGTAATCCAATGTTTCCCAAACTACGTGATGTGCTGTATTATGCTTGATTTATAAACCTTTACACAAGGAGATCCAATGATCAGTTTAGAATTATCATTTTAACAGGTGATCAACTTGATATGTACGCAATTGAATCGTCCAAAACTTTTTATTTAGCTGGATGACACGAATCCAATGCCTACGTTAAACTCGCTCAATTTTCTATATTGTGATGAAATTTAAGAATAAAGTTGCTACAACAAATCCTCCAAGTAATCCAATCTAACCCAAACTGTGTGATGCCATGCATTATGATTCATTTGTAAACATTTGCTCAATGAGCACCAATTATCAGTTTAGGATGATCATTTTAACTAGCTTATCAACTTGACATCTCCACAATAAATCGTTTTTAACATTTGATTGAGAGCTCAAAATGACATGATCCCAATATCCACGTTAACCTAGCTCAATTTTAATTATTGTGACAACATTTGAGACTGGAAGAGCTACGAAAAAGCCTCTAAGTAATCCAATTATCTCAAACGGCGTGATGCCATGCATTATGCTTCATTTGTAAACTTTTTCTCCGCGAGAACTAATGATCAGTTTAGAATGATCATTTTAACTAGCTGATCAACTTGACTTGTCCGGACTAAATTGTCTTTAATATTTGATTTAGATGCTTAAAATGACATGGATCCAACACCCACATTAATCTAGCTCAATTTTCAATATTGTGCAACATTTGAACTAAACGAGCTACGATAAAGCCTCTAACAAATCTAATGTATCCCAAACTGCATGATGCCATGCATTGTCCTTTATTTATAATGGACCAGCAATGATATTTAGAAAGATCATTTTAACTGGCAAATCAACTTGACATTTCCGCACTATATCGTCTGTAACTTTTGATTTAGAGTTCCGAATGACACGAATTTGACTCCCATGTTAAGCTACCGAAATTTACTATATTGTGATTAATTTTGGGATCGAAATAGCTACGAGAAAATCTCCAAGTATTCCAATCTATGCCAAACTGCATGATACCATGCATTATGCTTCATTTGTAAACCTTTGTGAAATGAGCAGCAATGATCAGTTTAGAATGATCATTTAAACTAGCTTATCAAGTTGACATGTCCGTACTAAACCATTTTTAACATTTTATATAGAGCTAAAAAGGACATGGATCCAACATCCACATTAATCTAGCTCAATTTTCAATATTGTGGAACATTTGAACTGAAAGAGCTCAACAAATCCTCCAACTAATCCAATGTATCCCAAACTGCATAATGCCATGCATTGTCCTCTAGATATAAGCCTTTACTCAAGGACCAACAATGATCAGTTTAGAATGATCATTTTAACTGGTTCATCGACTTGACATGTACGCACTAAATTATCCGTAACTTTTGATTTAGAGTTTAGAATAACACGAATTTGACTCCCATATTAAGCTACCTCAATTTACTATACTTTGATTAAGTTTACGATCAAAATAGCTATGAAAAAATCTCCAAGTAGTCCAATATCCCAAAATGCGTGATATCAAGCATTATGCTTCATTTGTAAACCTTTGCGCAATGAGCAGCAATGATCAGTTTATAATGATCATTTTAACTTGCTAATCAACTTAACATGTCCACAATAAATAATCTTTACATTTTATTTAGAGCTCATATGATATGAATTCAATGCCCACGTTAATCTAGCTCAATTTTCAATATGGTGAGAATATTTGAGACTGAAAGAGCTACAATAATGCCTCCAAGTACTCCAATCTATCCCAAACTGCGTGACACCATGCATTATACTTCATTTCTAAACCTTTTCACAATGAGCACCAATAATCAATATAGAATAATCATTTTGACTAGCTATCAATTTGACATGTCCGGACTAAATTTTCTTTATTATTTGATATAGAGATCAAAATGACAAGAATCCAACACCCAAGTTAATCTAGCTCAAATTTTAGTATTTTGACAATATTTAAGAATTAAAGAGCTACGATAAAGCCACCAAGTAATCCAATGTTTCCCAAACTACGTTATGTGATGCATTGTGCTTGATTTATAAGCCTTTACACAAGGAGCACCAATGATCAGTTTAGAATTATCATTTTAACTTGCCGATCAACTTGACATGTCCGCAATTAAATCGTCCAAAACTTTAGATTTAGAAGAATAACACGAATCCCACACCCACATTAAACTTGCTCAATTTTCTATATTGTGATTAAATTTAAAGCTGAAGTAGCTACGACAAAGCCACCAAGTAATCCAAACTAACCCAAACTGCGTGATGTCATACATTATGCTTCATTTGTAAACCTTTGCTCAATGAGCACCAATAATCAGTTTAGGATGATCATTTTAACTAGCTTATCAACTTGACATCTCCGCACTAAATCGTTTTTAACATTTGATTTAGAGCTCAAAATGACATGAATCCAATACCCACATTAATCTAGCTCAACATTAATTATTGTGACAACATTTGAGACTGGAAGAGCTACGAAAAAGCCCCTAAGTAATCCAATCTATCCCAAACAGCGTGATGTCATGAATTATGCTTCATTTGTAAACTTTTTCTCGGTGAGCACTAATTATCAGTTTAGAATGATCATTTAAACTAGCTGATCAATTTGACTTATCCGGACTAAATCGTCTTTAATATTTGATTTAGAGCTTAAAATGACATGGATCCAACACCCACATTAATCTAGCTCAATTTTCATTATTTAGTAACATTTGAACTGAAACAGCTACGATAAAGCCTCTAACTAATCCAATGTATCCCAAACTGCATGATTCCATGCATTGTCCTTTATTTATAAACCTATACTAATGGACCAGCAATGATATTTAGAAAGATCATTTTAACTGGCAAATCAACTTGACATGTCCGCACTAAATCGTCATTAACTTTTGATTTAGAGTTCCAAATGACACGAATTTGACTCCCACATTAATCTACCTAAATATACTATATTGTGATTAACTTTAGGATCGAAATAGCTACAAAAAAATCTCCAAGTATTCCAATCTATGCCAAACTGCGTGATACAATGCATTATGCTTCATTTGTAAACCTTTGCGCAATGAGCACTAATGAGAATTATCATTTAAACTAGCTTATCAAGTTGACATGTCTGCACTAAATAATTTTTAACATTTTATATAGAGCTAAAAATGACATGGATCCAATATCCACATTAATCTAGCTCAATTTTCAATATTGTGCAACATTTCAACTGAAAGAGCAACGACAAATCCTCCAACTAATCCAATGTATCCCAAACTGCATGATGCCATGCGTTGTCCTTTAGATATAAACCTTTACTCAAGGACCAACAATGATCAGTTTAGAATTATCATTTTAACTGGTTGATCGACTTGACATGTACGCACTTAATCGTCCGTAACTTTTGATTTAGAGTTCAGAATAACACGAATTTGACTCCCAGGTTAAGCTACCTCAAATTACTATACTGTGATTAAGTTTACGATCAAAATAGCTACAAAAATCTCCAAGTAGTCCAATATCACAAAATCCGTGATACCAGGCATTATGCTTCATTTGTAAACCTTTGTGCAATGAGCACCAATGATCACTTTATAATGATCATTTTAACTTTCTGATCAACTTAACATGTCCACACTAAATAATTTTTAACATTTTATTTAGAGCTCATATGATATGAATACAATGCCCACGTTAATCTAGGTTAATTTTCAATATGGTGACAATATTTGAGACTGAAAGAGCTACAAAAATGCCTCCAAGTACTCCAATCTATCCCAAACTGTGTGATGCCATGCATTATACTTCATTTGTAAATCTTTTCTCAATGATCTATATAGAATAATCATTTTAACTAGCTGATCAATTTGACATGTCCGGCCTAAATTTTCTTTAGTATTTGATATAGAGCTCAAAATGACAAGAATCAACCACCCACGTTAATCTAGCTCCATTTCTAGTATTGTGACAATATTTAAGAATTAAAGAGCTACGATAAAGCCACCAAGTAATCCAATGTTTCCCAAATTATGTGATTCCATGCATTTTACTTGATTTATCAGCATTTACACAAGTAGCACCAATGATCAGTTTAGAATTATCATTTTAACTGGCCAATCAAATTGACATGTTTGCAATTAAATCGTCCGAAACTTTTAATTTAGGAGAGTGACACGAATCCAACGTCGACGTTAAGCTTGCTCAATTTTCTATATTGCAATTAACTTTAAGACCGAAGGAGCTACGACAAAGCTTCCAAGTAATCCAATCTAACCCAAACAACGTGATGCCATACATTATGCTTCATTTGTAAATCTTTGCTCAATGAGCACCAATATTTTGTTTAGGATGATCATTTTAACTATCTTATCAACCTGACATGTACGCACTAAATCGTTTTTAACATTTGATTTAGAGGTCAAAATGACATGAATCTAACTCCAATGTTAATCTAGCTCAATTTTAATTATTGTGACCACATTTGAGGTTGAAAGAGCTACGACAAAGACTCTAAGTAATCCAATCTAACCCAAACTGTGTGATGCCATGCATTATGCTTCATTTGTAAACCTTTTCTCGCTAAGCACCAATGAGAAGTTTAGAATGATCATTTTAAATAACTGATCAACTTGACATGTCCGGACTAAATCGTCTTTAATATTTGATTTAGAACTCAAAATGACATGGATCCAACACCCACATTAATCTAGCTCAATTTTCAATATTGTGCAACATCTGAACTGAAAGAGCTACGACAAAGCCTTCAACTAACCAATGTATCCCAAACTGCATGATGCCATGCATTGTCCTTTATTTATAAGCCTTTACTCAAGGAACTTCAATGATCAGTTTAGAATGATCATTTTAACTGGACGATAACCTTGACATGTCCTCACTAAATCGTCCGAAACTTTTGATTAAGAGTTCAGAATGACACGAATTTGAGTCCCACATTAAGCTGCCACAATTGACTATATTGTGATTAAGTTTAGGATCGAAACAGCAACGAAAAAATCTCCAACTAATCCAATCTATCCCAAACTACTTGATACCATGCATTATAATTCATTTGTAAACCTTTGCGCAAAGAGCACCAATTATCAGTTTAGAATGATCATTTTAACTAGCTGATCAACTTGACATGTCCGCACTAAATCATCTTTAACATTTTATTTAGAGCTCAAACTGAGATGACTCCAACACCCACGTTAGTCTAACTTAATTTTCAATATTGTGACAACATTTGAGACTGAAAGAGCAACAACAAATCCTCCAAGTAATCCAATCTATCCCAAACTGCGTGATGCCATGCATTATGCTTCATTTGTAAACCTTTTCTCAGTGAGCACCAATGATCAATATAGAATAACCATTTTAGCTAGCTGATCAACTTGACATGTCCGGAGTAAATCGTCTTTAGTATTTGATTTAGAGCTCAAAATGATAGAATCCAACGCCACGTTAGTCTAGCTCTATTTTTAGTATTTTGACAACATTTAAGACTCCAAGTAAACCAAGGTCTCCCAAACAGTGTGATACCATGCATTATGCTTCTTTTATAAGCCTTTACACAAGGAGCACCAATGATCAGTTTAGAATTATCAGTCTAATTGGCCGATCAACTTGACATGTTCTCAATTAAATCGTCTGAAACTTTTGATTTACCAGAATGACACGAATTCAATGCACATGTTAAGCTAGCTCAATTTCAATATTTTGATTAAATTTAGAACCAAATTATCTATGACAAAGCCTCCATGTAATCCAATCTATCCCAAACTTTGTGATGTCATGCATTATGTTTCGTTTATAAGCCTTTACTCAAGGAGCACCAATGATCAGTTTGGAATGATCATTTGAACTAGCTGATTAACTTGACATGTTTACACTAAATCGTCTTTGACATTTGATTTAGAGCTCAAAATGACACGAATCTAACTCCCACGTTAATCCAGCTCAACTTTCAATATTGTGACAATATTTGAGACTGAAAGATTTCGAGAAAGCCTCCAAGTAATCAAATGTATCCCAAAGTGAGTGATGTCATGCATTATGCTTCATTTATAAGACTTTTTACTCAAGGGGCACCAGTGATCAGTTTTGAATGATCATTTTAACTGGCCGATCAACTTGACATGTCCACATTAAATTTTCCATAACTTTTGATTTAGAGTTCGGATTGACATGAATACAACGTCCACGTTAAGCCAGCTAGACTTTATATATTGTGATTAAATTTTAGACCGAAATAGCTAAGACAAAGCCTCCAAGTAATCCAATCTATCCCAAACTACTCGACGCTATGCATTACGCTTTATTTGTAAATATTTGCTCCATAAACACCAATGATCATTTAAGAATGAGCATTTTAACTTGCTAATCAACTGGACATGTTCGCATTAAATCGTCTTTAACATTTGATTCAGAGCTAAAAATGACATGAATCCAACGCCCACGTTAATCTAGCTTAATTTTCAATATTCTGACAAAATTTGAGATTCGTGATGCCATGTATTATGTTTCATTTGTAAAACTTTTCACAATGAGCAGCAATGATCAGTTTAGAATGATCATTTTAAGTAGTTCGTCAACCTGACATATCCGGACTATATCGAGTTTAATATTTGATTTAAAGCTCAAAATGACACAAATGCAAAACCCACGTTAATCTATCTCAATTTTCTAAATTTTAATTAAATTTAAGACCGAAATCGCTACGTCCAAGCCTCCAAGTAATCCAATCTATCCCAAACTGTTGAATGCCATGCATTATGCTTCTTTTGTAAACATTTGCTCAGTTTAGAATGATCGTTTTAACTACCTGATCAACTTGACATGTCTGGACTCAATCGTCTTTAATATTTTTTTTCAGAGCTCAAAATGACATGAATCCAGTGCCCAACTTAATCTAGCTCAATTTTCAATATTGTAACAACATTTCTGAATAGTCTAAAAAACCTACGACAAATCATCCAAGTAATCCAATGTTTCCCAAATTGCGTGATGTCATGCATTATGCTTCACTTATAAGCCTTTACTTGAGGAGCACCAATGATCAATTTAGAATTATCATTTTAAATGGCCAATCAACTTGACCTGTCCGCATAAATGGTCCAAAACTTTTTATTTTGATTTCAGAGTGACATGAATCCAACGGCCACGTTAAGCTAGATTAATATTATATGTTGTGACAAAATTTAACACCAAAATACCTATGACAAAGCCTCCAAATAATACAACTATCTGATAAACTCTACATGTCCTTACCAAATCGTTTTTAACATTTGATTTATAGCTCAAAACGACATGAGTCCAACGCCCAAATAGCTACGACAAAGCCCTAAGAAATCCAATCTATCCCAAACTGCTGGATAGCATGCATTATGTTTCATTTGTAAACCATTGCTCAATGAGCACCAATGATCAGTTTAGAATGATCATTTTAACTGGCCGATGAAATTGACATGTGCGGACTAAATCATCTGTAACTTTTGATTTAGTGTTCAGAATGACACGAATCGAGCGCCCACGTTAAGCTAGCTCAGATTGGTATTAAATTTAAAACCAAAATAGCTAAAACGACAAAGCCTCCAAGAAATCTAATCTATCCCAAAGTGCTGGATGCCAAGCATTATGCTTCATTTGTAAACCTTTTCTCAATGAGCACCAATGATCAGTTTAGAATGATCAATTTAACTAGTCGTTAAAACTTGACATGTCCTCAGGAAATTGTCCATTAGTTTTGATTTAGAGTTCAGAATGACATGAATCCAATGTTAACGTTAACCTAGCTCAATTTTCTATATTGTGATAAAATTTAAGACCAAAATAGCTATAACAAAGCCGTCAAGTAATCTTATCTATCCCAAATTGCGTGATGCCACGCATTATACTTCATTTGTAAACCTTTTGTCAATGAGCATCAATGATTAATATAGAATGATGATTTTAACTGGCCGATGAACTTGAAATGTCCGTAGTGAATAGTCCGTAACTTTTGAATTAGAGTTCAGAATGACACGAATCCAACGGCCACGATAAGCTAGATCAATATTCTATATTTTGACAATATTTAAGATAAACATAGCTACGACAAAGCCTTCACGAAATTCAATCGATCCCAAACTGTGTGATCCCATGCATTATGCTTCATTTTTAAACGTTTGCTCAATAAACACCAATGACCAATTTAGAATGATTATTTTAAGAAGCTAATCAACTCTAGATGTCCGTACCAAATCATCTTTAACATTTAATATATAGCTCTAAATGACATTAATACAACGACCACGTTGATCTAGCTCAAGTTTCAATATTATGACAACATTTGAGACCAAAATAGCAACGACAAAGCCTCTAAAAATCCAATCTATCTTAAACTGTTGAATGCCATGCATTATGCTTCATGTGTAAACCTTTGCTCAATGCACACTAATGATCAGTTTAGAATGATCATTTTAACTGGCTGATCAACTTGACATTTCCCCACTAAATCGTCCGTAACTTTTGATTTATAGTTCATAATGGCATAAATCCAACGCCTAGGTTAAGCTAGCTTAATTTTCTATATTGTGATTAAATTTAAGAAAAAAATAGCTACGAAAAAACCTAAAAAGTAATCCAATCTATTCCAAACTGCGTGATGCCATGCATTATGTTTCATTTGTAAACCTTTGCTCAATGAGCACCAATGATCAATTAAGAATGATCATTTTAACTAGCTGATCAACTTTAAATGTCCGCACTAAATCGTATTTACCATTTGATTTAGAGCCCAAAATGACTTGAATCCAACGCCAAACTCAATTTTCAATATTATTACCATATTTGAGACTGAAAGAGCTACGACAAAGCCTCCAAGTAATCTAATGTATCCCAAACTGTGTGATGCCATGCATTATGCTTCATTTATAAGTCTTTACTCAAGGAACGTCAATGATCAGTTTAAAATGATAATTTTAACTGGTCGATAAACTTGACATGTCCGCACTAAATTGCCAGTAACTTATGATTTAGAGTTTAGAATGGTCCGATTCCAACGCCCACATTAAGCTAGCTCAATAATCTACATTTTTAACAAAATTAAAGACCGAAATACCTACGAAAAAGTGCCAAGTAATCCAATCCATCACCAACTGCGTGATGCCATGCATTATGCTTCATTTTTAAACCTTTGCTCAATCAGCACCAATGATCATCTTAACTAGTTGATCAACTTGACATGTCCACACTAAATCGTCTTTAACATTTGATTTAAAGAACAAAATGACATGAATCCAATGCCCATGTTAATCTACCTCAATGTTGTTACAACATTTGAGATTGAAAGAGTTATGACAAAGCCTCCATGAAATCCAATGTATCCTAAAGTGTGTGATGCCATGTATAATGCTTCATTTCTAATCCTTTACTCAAGGAACACCAATGATCAGTTTAGAATGATCATTTTAACTCGCCGATAAACTTGACATGTCCGCATTAAATAGTCCGTAACTTTTGAGTTAGAGTTCAGAATGACACGAATCCAATTCCCACGTTAAGGTAGCTCAATATTCTACATTGTGACAAAATTAAAAATCAAAATACCCAAGACAAAGTGCCAAGTAATCCGATTCATCCCAAACGGGGTGACGCCATGCATTATGTTTCATTTGTAAACCCTTGCTCAATGAGCAGCAATGATCAGTTTAGAATGATCATTTTAACTAGCGGATCAACTTGACATGTCCGCACTAAATCGCCTTTAACATTTGATTTATAGCTCAAAATGACATGAATCCAACGCCCATGTTAATCTAACTCAATTTTAAATATTGTTACAACATTTGAGATTGAAAGAGCTACGACAAAGCCTCCAACAACTGCTATGTATCCCAAACTGTGTGATGCCATGCATTATGCCTCATTTATAAGCCTTAACTGAAGGAACACCAATAATCAGTTTAGAATCATCATTTTTCACTGGCCGATGAACTTGACATGTCTTCACTGAATCGTCCGTAACTTTTGATTTAGAATTCGGTCCAAAATGAGCATTTTAACAAGCTGATCAACTTAAAATGTCAGCACTAAATCATCGTTAACATTCGATTTACTTTTCAGCACCAACTGGTAGATGAACTTAAAATGTCCGCACCAATTGGTCGAATAACTTGACATGTCCTCACTAAGTAATCCAATATTCCTAAACTGCGTGATGCCATGCATTATACTTTATTTGTAAACCTTTGCTCAATGACCACCAATGATCTATTTAAAATGACCATTTAACTAGCTGATCAACTTCACATGTCCGCACTAAATCATCTTTAACATTTAGAATGATCATTTTAACTGGCCGATGAACTTGACATGCCCACACTAAATCGTCCGTAACTTTTGATTTAGACTTCAAAATGACACGAATCCAATGCCCACGTTAAGCTAGCTCAATATTCTACATTGTTACAATATTAAAGACCGAAATAGCTACGACAATGCATCCAAATAATCCAATCTATCCTGGACTGCGTGATGTCATGCATTATGATTGATTCGTAACCCCTTGCTCAATGAGCAGAAATGATCAGTTTAGAATGATTGTTTTAACTAGCTGATCAACTTGACATGTTCGTACAAAATCGTCTTTAACATTTGGTTTAGAGCTGAAAATGACATGAATCCAACGCCCATGCTAATCTAGCTCAATTTTCAATATTGTGGCAACATTTGAGACCGAAGGAGTTACGAACAAGCCTCCAAGTAATCCAAGCTATCCCTAACTGCGTGATGTCATGCATTATGTTTCATTTATAAGCCTATATTGAAGGAGCACTAATGATCAGTTTAGAATTATCATTTTAACTGGCCGATAACCTTGACATGTCCCTACTAAATCATTTGTAACTATTGATTTAGAGTTCAAAATGACACGAATCCAACGCCCACATTAAGCTAGGTCAATTTTCTGTATTGTGATTAAATTTAAGAACGAAATAGGTACGACAAAACCTCCAAGTAATCCAATATACCCCAAACTGTGTGATGCCATGCATTATGCTTCATTTGTAAACCTATGATTAATGGGCATAAATGATCAATTTAAAATGATCATTTTAACTAGCTCATCAACTTGACATGTTCACACTAAATCGTCGTTATCATTTGATTTAGAGCTCAAAATGACATGAATCCAACGCCCATGTTAATATAGCTCAATTTTCAATATTGTTACAACATTTGACATTGAAAGAGATACGACAGAGCCTCTAAGTAATCCAATATATCCCAAACTATGTGATGCAATGCATTATGCTTCATTTATAACCTTTACTCATGGAACACCAATGATCAGTATAGAATGATCATTTTAAGTTGCCGATGAACTTGACATATCCGCACTAAATTGTCAGTAACTGTTGATTTAGAGTTCAGAATGACACGAGTGCAACACCCATGTTAAGCTAGCTCAATATTCTACATTGTGACAAAATTAAAGACCGAAATAGCTACGATAAAGCATCTAAGTAATCCAATCTATCCCAAGCTGTATAATGCCATGCATTATGCTTCATTTGTAAACGTTTGCTCAATAACCAGCAATGATAAGTTTAGAATGACCATTTTAACTAGCTGATCAACTTGACATGTCCACATTAAATTGTATTTAATATTTGATTTAGAGCTCAAAATAAGATAAATCCAATGCGCACCTTAATCTAGCTCAATTTTCAATATTGTGACAACATTTCAGTATAGTCTCAAAATGCTATGACATAGCCTCCATGTAATCCAACGTATGCCAAACTGTTAGATGCCATGCATTATGCTTCAATTATAAGCCTTTACTCAAGGAGCAGCAGTGATAAATTTAGAATGATCATTTTAACAGGCCGATCAACTTGCTATGTCCGCACTAAATTGTTCGCAACTTTTGATTTAGAATTCAGAATGAGAAGAATCCAACACCCACTTTAAGCTAGGTCAATATTCTATATTGTGACAAATTTTACGACTGAAATAGCTACGACAAAGTCTCCAAGTAATCCAATCTATCAAAAACTGTGTGATGTCATGCATTATGCTTTATATGTAAACCTTTGCTCAATGAGCACCAATAATCATTTTAGAATGATCATTTTAACTACCTGATCAACTTGACATTTCCGGACTAAAATGTCTTTAATATTTGATGTAGATCTCAAAATGAGATGAATCCAACGCCCACCATAATCTAGTTCAATTATTAATATTGTGACAACATTTCAGAATAGTCTCAAAAAGCTACGTCAAAGCCTCCACGTAATCCAATGTATCCCAAAATGCTAGATGCCATGCATTATGCTGCATTTATAAGCCTTTACTCAAGGAGCACCAATGATCAGTTTAGAATGATCATTTTAACTGGCTGATTAACTTGGTATGTCCCCACTAAATGGTTTGTAACTTTTGATTTATACATAGAATGACAAGAATCCAATGTTCACTTTAAGCTAGCTCAATATTCTATAGTGTGACAAAATTTAATAGCTACGAAAAAATATCCAAGTAATCCAATCTATCACAAAGTGTGTGATGCCATGCATTATGCTTCATTTGTAAACTTTTGCTCAATGAGCACCAATGATCATTTTAGAATGATCATTTTAATTAGTTGATAAATATTACATGTCCGGACTAAATCATCTTTTATATTTGATTTAGAGCTCAAAATGACATGAATCCAACCCCCACCTTAATCTAGTTCAAATTTCAGAATAGTCTTAAAAAGTCTCGAAAAGCTACGACAAAGCTACGACGAAGCCTCCAAATAATCCAATGTATCCCAAACTACATGATGACATGCATTATGCTTCATTTATAATTCTTTACTTAAGAAGCACCAATGATCAGTTTAGAATGATCATTTTAACTAGATGATCAACTTGTCATGTCCGCACTGAATCATATGAAACTTTTGTTTTAGAGTTCAGAATGACACGAATCCAACACCCACATTAATCTAGCTATTTTTACTATATTGTGATTAACTTTAAGACCGAAATAGCTAAGAAAAATCCACCAAGTAATCCAATCTATCCAAAACTACGTGAAGCCGTGCATTATGCTTCATAAGTAAACCTTAGCTCAATGAACCTAATGATCTGTTTAGAATGATCACTTTAACTAGCAGATCAAGTTGACATGACCGTACTAAATTGTCTTTAACATTTGATATAGAGCTCAAAATGAAATGAATCTAACGGCCACGGTAATCAAGTTCAATTTTCTATATTGTGACAACATTTGAGACCGAAAGAGCTAGGGCAAAGAATCCAAGTTATAGAATGTATCCCAAACTGCGTGATGCCATACATTATGCTTCATTTATAAGGCTTTACTCAAGGAGCACCAATGATCAGTTTAGAATGATTATTTTAACTGGCCGATCATCTTGACATGTCCTCACTCAATTTTCCTTAACTTTTGATTTAGCGTTCAAAATGACACGAATTCGATTCCCACGTTAAGCTAACTCAATATTCTATATTTTGACAATATTTAACACAAAAATAGTTATGAAAAAGCCTCCAAGTAATCCAATCTATCAAAAAAATGCGTGATGTCATGCATTATGTTTCATTTGTAAAGATTTGCTCAACGAGCACCCTTGATCAGTTTAGAATGATCATTTTAACTAGCTGATCTACTTGAAATGACCGGATTAAATAATTTTTAATATTTGATTTAAAGCTCAAAATTAGATGAATCCAACGCCCACCTTAATCTAGCTCAATTTTTAATATTGTGACAACATTTAAGAATAATCTCAAAAAGCTATGACAAAGCCTCCAAATAATCCACTGTATCCCAAACTAATAGATGTCATGCATTATGCTTCATTTAGAATGATCATTTTAACTAGCCAAACAACTTGGTTTGTCCGCACAAAATTGTTAGTAACTTTTGATTTATACTTCAGAATGACAAGAATCCAACGCCAACTTTAAGCTACCTCAATATTTCTATATTGTGATAAAATTTAAAACCGAAATAGCTACGACAAAGTCTCCAAGTAAACCAATCTACAGCAAACTGCATGATGCCACGCATTGTGCTTCATTTCTAAACCTTTGCTTTAAGAGCACCAGTTTAGAATGATCAATTTTACTGGCCAATCAACTTGGCATCTCCGCACCAAATCATCTATAACTTTTGATTTAGAGTTCAGAATAACACGAATCCAACACCCACATTAAGCTGGCATAGTTTTCTATATTGTGATTAAATTTATGACCGAAATAGCAAGGACAAAGCCTCAAAGTAATCCAATTTTTCCAAAACTGCATGATGCCATGCATTACGCTTCATTTGTAAACCTTTGCTCAATGAGCAGCAATGATGAGTTTAGAATGATGATTTTTACTAGCTGATCTACTTGACATGTCCACACTAAATTGTTTTGAACAATTGATTTAGAGCTCAAAATGACATGAATTCAATGCCCACATTAATCTAGCTCAATTTTCAATATTGTGACAACATTTGAGACTGAAAGAGCTATGACAAAGCATTTAAGTAATCCAATGTATCTCAAAATGTGTTATGCCATACATTATGCTTAATTTATAAACATTTACTCAAGGATACCAATGATCAGTTTAGAATTATCATTTTAATTGTCCAATCAACTTTACATGTCCGCACTAAATCTAACGAAAGTTTTGATTTAGAGTTCAGAATGACATGAATCAAACGCCCATGTTAAGCTAGCTAAATTGACAATATTGTGATTAAGTTTAAGACCAAAGTAGCTAAGAAAAAGCCTCCAAGTAATCCAAAATATCCCAAACTACGTGATGCCATGCATTATTCTTCATTTGTAAACCTTTGCTCAGTAAGCACCAATGATCAGCTTAGAATGATCACTTTAACTAGCTTATCAACTTAACATTTGATTTAGAGCTCAAAATGACATGAATCCAATGGCCACGTTAATCAAGCTCAGTTGTCTATATTGTGACAACATTTGAGACAGAAAGAGCTAGGACAAAACCTCCAAGTTATCAAATATATCCAAACTGCGTAATTCCATGCATTATACTTCATTTATAACACTTTACTCAAGAGCATCAATGATCAGTTTAGAAGGATCGTTTTAAATGGCCAATCAACTTGACATGTCTTCACTAAATCATCTGTAATTTTTGATTTAGAGTCCAGAATGATACGAATCCAACGCCCATTTTAAGCTAGCTCAATATTCTATATTTTGACAAAATTTAAGACTGAAATAACTAAGAAATTTTTTACAAGTAATCCAATCTATCAAAAACTGCGGGATGTCATGCATTATGCTTCATTTGTAAACCTTTGCTCAATGAGCACCAATTATTAGTTTAGAATGATCATTTCAACTAGCTGATCAACTTAACATGTACGGTCTAAATCCTCTATAATATTTGAGTTAGAGCTCAAAATAAGAAGAATCCAATGCCCACCTTAATCTAGCTCAATTTTTAATATTGTCACAACATTTCAGATTAATCTTAGCAAGCTACAAAAAAGCCTCCAAGTAATCCGATGTATCCCAAACTGCGAGATGCCATGCATTATGCCCCATTTATAAGCCTTTACTCAAGGAGCACCAATGATCAGTTTTGAGTGATCATTTTAACTGGTCGATCAACTTGGTATGTCTGCACTAAATTGCTTGAGCTTTATATTTAGACTTCAGAATGAAAAGAATCAACCGCCCATTTTAAGCTAGTTGTATATTATGTATTGTGACAACATTTGAGACTGAAAGTGCTAAGAAAAAGCCTCCAAGAAATCCAATATATCCCAAATAGCGTGATGCCATGCATTATGATTCATTTATAATCCTTTATTCAAGGAGCGCCAATGATCAGTTTATAATTATCATTTAACTAGCCAATCAACTTGACATGTCCGTACTAAGTCGTGGTAAACTTCTGATTTAAAGTTCAGAATGACACGAATCCAACGCCCATGTTAAGCTAGGTAAATTTACTATATTGTGATTAAGTTTAAAACCGAAATAGCTAAGACAATGCCTCCAAGTAATGCAATAAATCCCAAACTGCTTAACTTTTGATTTAGAGTACAGACTGACACGAATCCAACACCCACATTAAGCTAGCTGAATATTCTATAGTGTGACAAAATTTGAGACCAAAATAGCTAAGAAAACTTCCAAGTAATCCAATCTATCTCAAACTACGTAATGCCATGCATTATGCTTCATTTATAAATCGTTTCTCAATAAGCACCAATGATTAGTTTAGAATGATCATTTTAACTTGCTGATCAACTTGACATGTCCGCACTAAGTCTTCTTTACTTTTGATTTAGAGCTCAAAATGACATGAATCCGATGGCTACATTAATCTAGCTCAATTTTCAATATTGTGACAACAGTTGAGACTAAAAGAGCCATGAAAAACCCTCCAAGTAATCCAATGTATCCCAAACTGTGTAATGACATGCATTATGCTTCATTTATAAGCCTTTACTCAAGGAGCACCAATGATCAGTTTAGAATTATCAATTCAACTGACCGATCAACTTAACATATCCGCACCAAATCGTCTTTAACTTTTTCAGTTAGAGCTCAAAATAACATGAGTCCAACACCCACATTAAGCTAGCTCAATTTTCCATATTGTGACAACATTTGAGATTGAAAGAACTACAAAAAAGCATCCAAGTAATCCAATGTATCCCAAACTGCGTGATGCCATGCATTATGCTTTATTAATAAACCTTTACTCAAAGAGCGCCAATTATCAGTTTAGAATGATCTTTTTAACTAGCTGATCAACTTGACATGTCCCCACTAAATCACCTTTAACATTTGATTTAGAGCTCAAAATGAAATGAATCAAATGCCCACGTTAATCTAGCTCAATGTTCAATATCGTGACTACATTTGAGACTAATAGAGCTAAGACAAAGCCCCCAAGTAATCAAATGTATCCCAAACTGCGGGATGCCATGCATTTACTCAAGGAGCACAAATTTCAGTTTAGAATGATCATTTTAACCTGCCAATCAACTTGACATGTCCGCATTAAATCGTTCATAACTTTTGATTTTGAGTTCAGAATGACTTGAATCTAATGCCCACGTTAAGCTAGGTGAATATTCTATATTCTGACAATTAGACCAAAATAGCTAGGACAAGTCCTCCAAGTAATCCAATCAATCCTAAACTGCGTGATGCCATGCATTATGCTTCATTTGAAACCTTTGTTCAATGAGCAGCAATGATGAGTTATAATGATCATTTTAACTAGCTTATCAACTTGACATGTCCACAATCAATCGCTTTTAACATTTGATTTAGAGCTCAAAACTACATGAATTCAATGCCTACATTAATATAACTCAATTTTCAACATTGTGACAACATTGGAGACTAAACGAGCCATGAAAAAGCCTCCAAGTAATCCAATGTATCCCAAACTGCGTGATGACATGTATTATGCTTCATTTATAAGCCTTTAATCAAGGAGGACAAGTCATCAGTTTAAAATTATCAATTTAACCGGCCGATCAACATAACATATCCGCACCAAATCCTCTTTAACGTTTGAGTTAGAGCTCAAAATAACATGAGTCAACCACCCACATTAAGCTAGCTCAATTTTCCATATTGTGACAACATTTGAGATTGAAAAAACTACAAAAAGCCTCCAAGTAATCCCATCTATCCCAAACTGCGTGATGCCATGCATTATGCTTCATTTATAAGCCTTTACTCAAAGAACATCAACGATCAGTTTAGAATGATCTTTTTAACTAGTTGATAAACTTAACATGTCCCCACTAATTCACCTTTAACATTTGATTTAGAGCTCAAAATGACATGAATCCAACGCCCACGTTAATCTAGCTCAATTTTCAATACTGTGACTACATTTGAGACTAACAGAGCAACGAAAAAGCCCCCAAGTAATCCAATGTATCCCAAACTGCGGGATGCCATGCATTATGCTTCATTGATAAGCCTTTACTCAAGGAGCACAAATGTCAGTTTAGAATGATCATTTTAACCTGCCAATCAACTTGACATGTCTGCATTAAATCGTTCATAACTTTTGATTTAGAGTTCAGAATGACATGAATCTAATGCCCACGTTAAGCTAGGTGAATATTCTATATTCTGACAATCAGACCGAAATTGTTAGGACAAAGCCTCCAAGTAATCCAATCAATCCTAAACTGTGTGATACCATGCATTATGCTTCATTTGAAATGTTTGTTCAATGAGCAGCAATAATGAGTTTGTAATGATCATTTTAACTAGCTTATCAACTTGACATGTCTACACTAAATCGTTTTTAACATTTGATTTAGAGCTCAAATTTACATGAATTCAATGCTTACATTAATCTAGCTCAATTTTCAACGTTGTGACAGTATTTGAGAGTGAATGAGCTATGAAAAAGTATCCAAGTAATCCAATGTATCCCAAACTATGTGATGCCATGCATTATACTTCATTTATAAGCCTTTACTCAAGGACACCAATGATCAGTTTTGAATTATCGTTTTAATTGACCAATCAACTTGACATGTATGCACTAAATCGTCCGAACGTTTTTATTTATAGTACAGAATGACACGAATCCAACGCCTATGTTAAACTAGCTAAATTTTCAATATTGTGATTAAAATTAAGACTGAAAAAGCTAAGAAAAAGCCTCCAAATAATCCAATATATCCCAAAATGCGTGATGCCATGCATTATGCTTCATTTGTAAACCTTTGCTTAATTAGCACCAAAGATTAGCTTAGAATAATCACTTTAACTAGCTTATCAACTTGACATGCCTGTACTAAATCTTCTTTACATTTGAGTTAGAGCTCAAAATGTCATCAATCCAACAGCCACGTTAATCTAGCTCAATTTTCAATATTGTGATAACATTTGAGACTAATAGAGCGACGACAAAGCCTCCATGTAATCCAATGTATCCTAAACTGCGTGATGACATGCATTATGCTTCATTATAAGCCTTTCTCAAGGAGGACCAATGATAAGTTTAGAATTATCATTTTAAGTGGCCGATCAACTTGACATGTTCGCACTGTATCATCCATAACTTTTTATTTATAGTTCAGAAAGACACAAATCCAATGCTCACGTTAAACTATCTTAGTTTTCTATATTGACACAAAATGTAAGACCAAAATAGCTATGGCAAAGCCTCCAAGTAATCCAATCTATCCTAAACTGAGTGATGCCACGCATTATGGTTCCTTTGTAAACCTTTGCTCCATGAGCATCAATTGTCAATTTGGAGTGAAAAATTTAACTAGCCAATAAAATTGAAATGTCCGCAATAAACCATCCAAAACTTTTGATTTAGAGTTCAGAATTACATGAATACAATGAACACATTAAGATAACTCAAAATTCTATATTGTGATAATATTTAAGATTGAAAAAGCAATGACAAAGCCTCCAAGCACTACAAGCAAACATTAACATTTCCGACGGCATTTCCGACGGAAATAAAACCATCGGATTTTTCCAACAATTTTGTGACGGATTCTCGACGGATTACCAAGGGAACTATCACCGTCGGGAATCCATTGGTAATTTCCAACGCTAGCACAACCGTCGGGAAATCCATGGTAATACCCGACGGGTATACCATCGACTTTCCAACGAAAGCGTAATCATTGGGATATGCTCTTGAAACCATCGTAAATTACTGACGAATCTCTGGCCGTCGATAATTTTCCACAACTTCCCGGCGGCATGTGTGTTTTCACAGTCCATTGGGAATCCATTGGCAACCTTTGTCGGAACGCCGTCGGAAATATCCGACCATTGTTGGGGTCCGTCGGAAATCCGTCGGAATTATAAGAATAATCGATTAAAATTTTGTGCTTATCTATCGGTGGTCGGAAACCATCGGAAATCCATTGGGAGGTGAAGAAAAAATCTATTCAAAATATTTGATTATCTGGTTGTTGTTGGAAACCGTCGGCAATCCATCGGAAATAATAATATTCTTAAGAATAATCTATTTAAAATTCGTATTTTATCGGTTAAAAATTCTTAATGATCTGTTAAAAATTCGTGATCATATCTAATTTTCACTATAAATAAGATATGGGCTTTCAGAATTCCAACAGAACAAAAAATTTAAGAAAATGTGTTCTTCGGGTTCTTATGAGTATTTTCGATCGTGGATGGATAAAACTCCATATAATTCAACAACGGGGGAATTGACTGATGCATTTGCGCAAGGTGTTGAAGAGTTCATGGCATTTGCATCAAAGAATAGCATGTCATCGGAATACGGTAAAATGTATTATCCATGTATTAATTGTCAAAATCATAGACTAATATCTGTTAGAGAAGTACGTAATCATTTGTATAGGAATGGATTTATGCTGGGTTACAAAATTTGGTATTCACATGGAGAAACTGATGCAACGATGCAATATTATGGTAGTACTTCAAAAAGGATAGATAGTACTAATGTTAGGGTAGAGGAACCGGCATCAGAAGTTAATATAAATGGAGGTACTATTCAGATGGTGAATGATGCATTTCGTGAACAAAGAGCATCGTACATTGAAGATATTAGCATAATAGATGAATCTAATTTGGAAGCCCGGAAATTTTTTGATATGTTAGATGCATCCAAGCAGCCTTTGTATAAAGGATGTAGAGATGGATTATCGCCTTTATCTGCTGCAAGCAAGTTGATGACGATAAAGACGGATTTCAACTTGGCTAAAGATTGTGTGAATGCGATAGCTGATTTTGTTAGAGATATATTACCTGAAGATAATATTGCACCTGCTTCATATTACGAGGTTCAAAAACATGTAGCTGGTCTTGGATTGTCATATCAAATGATCGATGTATGTATTGACAACTGCATGATCTATTGGAGAAAATGATGAAAACCGCATGAGGTGCCGATTTTGTCACAAACCTCGATTTCAAGAAACAAGCGGCAGAGTACCTATTCCGCATAAACGGATGTGGTATTTGCCATTAACAGAGAGGTTAAAGAGGTTATATTAATCTGAACACACGGCAAAACCTATGAGATGGCATGCAGAACATAATTCGAATGGAGAAATTGTGCATCCCTCGGATGCAGAAGCATGGAAACATTTTCAACAGGTTTATCCTAGTTTTGCATATGAGCCTAGAAACTATACCTCGGGTTATGTACAGATGGATTCAACCCTTTTGGGAAGCATGGGAGGCAATACTCGTTGTGGCCAGTTATCGTTATACCTTATAATTTGCCTCCTATGAAACGAGAATTTTTGTTTCTAACAATTCTCGGCCCCAGCCCAGAGCATCCTAAGCGATCGCTTGATATTTTCTTGCAGCCACTAATTCAAGAGTTAAAAATATTGTGGGAATATGGTGTCGAAGCATTCGATGTTTCCAACCAACAGAACTTTTTAATGCGAGCAGTACTTATGTGGACGACAAGTGATTTTCCAGCATATGGTATGTTATCAGGATGGTCGACGCATGGAAGATTAACATGTCCATATTTTCAAGATAAGACTGATGCCTTCCAACTGTAACACGGACGAAAGACTTGTTGGTTCGATTGTCATCGTCGATTTCTAGCACAAGATCATCTATACCGCCGGAGCACGACATTGTTTAGGAAAAACAAAAAAAAGTTTGATGCTCCACCTCCTATTCTTGATGGGAATTATATGATAACTCAACTTAGAGATTTTGGTGCTGAGACAATGACTTCATGTGAAGGTAACAGACATTACCCTGTTGATGGTTGTGGCGAATACCATAATTGGCACAAGAAGAGCATTTTTTGGGATTTACTATATTGGAAAGACCATTTGTTGCGCCATAATCAAGATGTTATGCACATTGAGAAGAATTTTTTTGACAACATAATGAATACCGTTCTAAATGTGCAAGGAAAAACAAAAGATAATTTGAAAACTAGATTGGATTTGCTGGATATTTGTTTCCTGAAGGAACTATATGTAATGTAAAATGGAAAATCATTGTCTCCCGCATTCCGGTTGGATGTGCATGCAAAAGATGAATTCTTTGACTGGATTAAGAATAATATCAAATTTCCAGATGGATACGCATCTAATCTTCGTAAAGTCGATACGATTAAAAGTAAATTTTCAGGGATGAAAAGTCATGATTCTCATTTTGTCATGCAAAGACTATTCCCATTTGCCTTTAGCAATATGCTGCCTAAAAATATCCACGGAGCAATTGCAGGTACGTTTACATTATTTTATATATAAATAATCATAATTTCATATAATATATGATATTAAAATATTTTTTATGTAGGGATTGGTGTTTTTTTCCTAGATTTATGTACAAGATCACTTACTACAACCGATATCCAAAAAAAAATACCAGTTCTCATTTGTAACCTGGAAAAAATATTTTCACCAGCAGTTTTTCATGTTATGGAGCATCTTCCTATTCACCTCCCTAGAGAAACAGCGCTTGGAGGACCTGTTCAATACCGATGGATGTATCCTTTTGAGAGATATATGTTCCACCTAAAGAAAAAAGTTAAAAATCTTGCCAGAGTTGAACGTTCAATCGTCGCACAAAGTATTAATGAAGAAATATCTAACTTCGCCAGCTACTATTTTTCATCGCAAGACAAAACAAAAAATAGACGACCTGCACGATATGATGATGGAGGAGAAAAACCAAGCTATCCAGTGTATGTGCAAGAAATATTTGCACACATTGACGTTTAAGTGGAAAAGGGAAGACGCGACGCCTATCAGAGGAGAAACACATTCAATTGCATATATATATTTTGACAAATTGCGATGACGTTTTGGAATATGAAAGGTACATTCAATTAAATTTTGTTTTTAGTTGTTATTATAATTTATTGTTAATTATTTTTTCATAATTAACATGATATACATGGAACAAATATGTGTTCATTATTCAGATTACAGCGAGAATGAGTTGGTCGAACTTAAAAAAGCGAATTTGCAAGATGGTTGCATTTTTATGTTAGTGTTACTACAATTATATAATTTTAGTAATAGTTATATATATATATATATATATATATATTTATAATTGACTACATTCAATTATTTTGTAGGTTGTAGGTTACTACAAGTCCTTCTAGGGGGATAACATTTCCCACGTGGTTAGTTGAGTTGGTGAGTGGTCCTACATTTACTACAAAATCTTATCCAATGTACTGCACTTGTGGATATGTTTTTAAGAGTCATCGCGAAGGAAACTTACAAACAACTTGTAATTATGGTGTATCATCTCAATCGGGAGAAATTGTATACAACGGTGTTGTTCGTGAAATATTAGAAGTTCACTATCCTGGAATAATTGATTTGAGGTGTATTGTGTTCTATTGTGACTGGTATGACCCTGTCATGAATCAACATGAAGACGAATTCGGTGTTACATCTGTGCACTCTCGTAAGCGACATCGAAAATATGATCCTTTTATACTTGCATCACAAGCGGATCAGGTTTGTTATATTCGATATCCTCGTATGAGAAATAAGCAAGATCCTTGGATTAAAGTGACCTCAATACATCCTAGAGGAATGGTATGTGGTATTACCGAACAAGACCGTATACAACAAAACACAATTGGTAACTTAGGTTTCATAGAAACTTCTCTTGAAGTTAACCTTGTCGTTGATGACAACACGAACGAAGATTACAACATGTTTCAAGATTCAGAAGAAGAGATTGGCGAGCTTGACGAGCAAAATTCAGCTAATTCAGAATATTCATCACATTCAGATTAAATTTGTAATAATAATGTTTTATTTTTTTTCCATTCATTAATTATATATAAATTATATTTTTACTTATAATATTTCATTTTACATTATTATAACTATAATAAATTATATTAAACTGAAAAATATTGAAAATAAATATGTATGATTTTATTTTAAAATTTATGTGCAGAAACATTTCACAATCTTTTATAATTAAAAGTGCTTTTTTTAAAATAAATTTATGTATATAATATTTAACTTTTTTAATTTAATATTGTTTTGAAATATTGATTAACATTACCGACGGTTTTCCGACGGCATTATTGAATCCGTCGGAAAGCCGTCGGAAGCCCATCAAATAAATAATTGCAACTTGGATGTATATTTGTCGATCACGCATGTGATTTAGGCCTTCCGACGGATTTCCGACGAACCATCGATGGATAGCCGACGGATTCCCGACGGCTATATGCGGGAAACGTAATTCCCAAGACGGGCTTTCGCGAAAATATTTATTTCATTTCTGACGGATTCCCGATAGAAATTTCCGTCAGAAATGTTTAATATAACATACGGCCGTTTCTTCTCTTTTTCTCTCGCGCGTTTCTCTGCAACCTATATACTCTTTTCGCCTCCCTGCCGTTCTCGCCGGAAAATTCGCTCCCATCGCCGGAATTCAACCATAAATCATGTAAGTTTTCGTTTGTAAGTGAAAAATTTGCATCAAAAGCGGCGTGAGTGATTGATTTTTAATTAAAATCATGAAAAATTTGAATCAAATTTGCGGTTAACTCTCATTTTACCTTAGGCCTTGTGGTTTTAAATAGAATTGTTAGTGAACACTGAACAATGAGTTTGAAATATTTTTAGCTAATTTTTATTATAAAAGTTTCTTGTTCTCCGAGACCTTGATATCTGTGAACAATCTTGGTTAGACAGCTTGAAATACACATTTTTTTGTCAGCTTGTTCAACCTATAACCCCTCTAAGAACGTGCTGACTGAATCTGGTTGATGCATTTAATGGTCCAACTGCATATTTCAAGCTTTAGAAATTTAGTGATCCTTCTAGGAGCAGTCATATGCTGATACGTTTGGATGCACAGACTCTCTCCAAACAATTTTTATCGGACAGAGTGTCGTGAGGAAAATGAATGTTTTAACAGTAGTGGTTGCGTGTATTTTTTTTAAAAAATGTGAAGAAAATCAGTCACCTCTTTTTTCGCCGCTTTTGATGCAAATTTTTTAGTTAAAAAAATTTGCTCCGGTGAGGCGGTGAGTGTGTTGTTGGCCTTTGTATACTCTAATTTATCATTTGGTTTAAACAGTAGGTATGATTTATAAATGCGTTTGTTGGTTATATTTGAATTTTCTTTCGTTGGTGTTACCCTACATTTTCTCCTTTTGAATTAGAAAGTTATAAAAAATAATAATAACATAATATTGTTAAGAGTAATAAACTAAAATAGTAATTTTCAAAATTTTTGTAATAAAAATAACATAAATAATTATAAAATTACTTATTGACTATAAATAAATTATGTATAAATTTAAAATATTATATTTGGATTTATTTATTCCAATTTAAAGTTTAATTTTTTATTATGTTTTTATTAGCACTCATCATCTTTTCTTGATTACATAGTGGTGATGAAGTATATATACCTTTCTTGCTCGGAGGTTGCCCAAACTTTTTTGAAGTTGACTATCTATATAAAATTAATGATGATATTAGTTTGGTCTCAGTTTCGGTTTTGGTATATTTGAAAAAGTTCCAAATAATAAACCTTGATTTTTTCAAAAAATAAAAATAAAAAGAATTGAATATTATTTTAAATAATTTAATATTTAAAAAATGGTAAATAGAAAATATAGATAGATTGATAAAATGTCCCTATTATAGGTCGTATCAAGATTACCAAAGACGTGATGAGTTATCGACTCCGAGTTTTATACCAACTCAAATTCCAGAATTTGCAAATGATTCTTTCCGACCAATGACAACTGAAGAATTGGTTCATCAGCCTGGCCGTGAACTTCTTACATTTCTCGATCCGAGACATTAAGGAAACACGATATGGTAAATTAAATTTTCTATAATTATATTTAAAATAATTATTTTAATGCTATTCTATAATTATATTTAAAATAATTATTTAAACGCTATTGTAATAAAAATTCGTAGGTTTGGTATTTCAAACAATAGAATAAGCAAATCTATATTAAAGATGCTTCATTCTCTTTTGAACAAACCATATACCAAATTTCGAGATATTCCATAAGAAGAATGTCAGATTTGGTTCAGGACGTTTGCGATACGTTATTTAAATTTTAAATAAATAATTATTTTAAATAGTTTTTAATAATTTGTTTAGTAATATATACTAAAATTTCGCAGCAAGAATTTACATAGGATCCCATGAACACAAAATTGGTGGAAGAAGCTTTCGAAAAAAAGGCTGTAGTACAATTTTTCTGCCACATGAACGAGTGGAAACAAAAATGGAAAAAGGGAAAAGATAAACCAAGAGGGTTGAATGAGTCAGTTTGGAACGACTTTATTCGTTATTGGGAATCTTCCAGCGCTGAGGTGATCTCGAAAACTAATTCGGGAAACCGGAAGAGCGACCGAGGAGGCAAAGACATTTATATTCACAATGTCGGATCAACTAGTTTTTTGAGACGAGCCGATCAATTGGTAAATTAATTATTATATTAATTTTTTTATTATTTAAAAATTTTAAAATTATTAATTTACAATTTTTTTATTTGTAGGCACAAGAAATTGGAGCGTCTCCAGATCATTTGCAACTTCTCGAGGCCATTCACACGAACAAAAAGACTGGTCGCATCCAAGATGTTCTCGTTAGTGAGATCATCGAAAAAATAAAAAAGAAAAAAAGTGATATTCTAACCCAGCAGTCTCAAGTTGGTTCTTTATCTTCGGTCTCCGAATTGCCTCGTTTCGAGATTAACCGTCTCCTTCTTGATGTAAGTTTCATTTTTTTAAATATATAATTAATATTATAATAATTTTCATTAAATTTTCTAATAATATTTTTTATTTTTACAGGAAGTACCATTTTCAAAGGATCGCCATCAAGGACTCGGGAGAATTGCAGATACTTGTGGCGAAACATCTGCAGCTAGAAACGAGGAAAATAAGCAGGTAAAAGAAGAAATGCCGGCTATGAAAATAGAGATGAATAATCTCAAAAATATTGTAGAAATGATGAGAAATAAATTGCCTGATAATTTTTTTTCTCCTCCTTCTCCTCCTGCCCCTCCGTTGTAATTTGTATTTTAAAACAATTTTTTAATATTATATTTATAATTAGAATATTATTTTTATTAATTGTATGATTATTTTTTAAAATATTTAAAATATTAATTTAATTTAATGAAACATAAATTTATTTTAAAATTTATTTTTGAAATATTTATATTTTAAAAATATTGAATTAAATATTTTTAAAATACAAATATTAAAAAAAATAAATTTTCTATTTTTTTCAATTAATTGGTTTTTTCCGATGGATTCTGTCGTCGGAAATTTCCGACGGACGTCACCGTTGGAAAAGTGTCGCATATCTCCCGATGGTTATAAACAATCGGGAAATTTCATTGGACCAAATTCCCGACGGCAGAAGTCATCGGAAAATATCCCTCGATAATTCGTCGGTAATTCCCGATGGAGTTTTCATTGAAAATCCGTCGGAGATTTCCGACGGCTATGGACTATCGAATATCCGTCGGTATTTTCTGACGGACCATTTCCATCGAGAACCCGTCGGAAGTTTCTGACGGAATAGTTAATCGCCAAGCCATCGGAAATTCCCGATAAATTCCTGACGGAAATTAATATCCGACAAAATAGTCCCGACGGACGATGTTTGTCAGAAATTAGATGAGAATCAGTTTTACCGACGTATTTCCGACGAATATGGCCGTTGGAAATGTGCTGTTTTCTTGAGGTGAAGTAATCGAATCTATTCCACACTTAGTGATGGCATGCATTTTGCTTCATTTGTAAACGTTTGCTTAATGAGCACCAATGATTAGTTTAAAATGATCATTTTAACTAGCTGATAAACTTGACATGTCCCCACTAAATCGTCTTTAACATTTGATTTAGAGCTCAAAATAACATGAATCCAACACCCACATTAAATCTAGCTCAATTTTCAATATTGTGACAATATTTGAGACTAACAGAGCTACGACAAAGCTCCCAAGTAATCCAATTTATCCCAAACTACATGATCCCACATAGTATGCTTCATTTATAAGTTTTTACTCAAGGAGCACCAATGTCAGTTTAGAATGATCATTTTAATCTGCTGATCAACTTGACATGTCCGCATTAAATTCTACAAAACTTTTGATTTAGAGTTCAGAATGACACGAATCCACGCCCACATTAAGCTAGTTGAATATTCTATATTGTGACAAAATTTTAGATGGAAATAACTACGACAAAGCGTCCAAGTAATCCAATTTATCCTAAACTGCGTGATGCCATTAATTATGCTTCATTTGAAAACCTTTGCTCAATCAGTACAAATTATTAGTTAAGAATGATCATTTTAACTAGCTGATCAACTTGACATGTCCAAACGAAATCATTTTTAACATTTGATTTAGAGCTAATAATGACATGAATTCAATGCTCACATTAATCTAGCTCAATTTTTATTATTATTAGAAATTGACAGATTTATGACAAAACTTCAAAGTAATCTAATGTATCCCAAACAACGTGATAACATGCATTATGCTTCATTTATAAGCCTTTACTCAAGGAGCACCAATGATCGGTTTAGAGTGATCATTTTAACTGGCCGATCAATTTGAAATGTCCGTACTAAATCGTCTGTAACTTTTGATTTAGAGTTAAGAATTACAAGAATCTAACGCCCATGTTAAACTAGTATATTTTTCTATATTGTGACACATTTTAAGACCAAAACAGCTATGACAAAGTCTAAGTAATCAATTTTTAATATTGTGACAACATTTGTGACTGAAAAAGCTACGAGAAAGCCCCGAAATAATCTAAGGTATCCCAAACTGATTTATGTGATGCATTATCCTTCATTTATAAGCCTTTACTCAAGGAGCACCAATGATCAGATTAGAATGATCATTTTAACTGGACGATCAACTTGACATGTCAACACCAAATTGTTTGTAACTTTTAATTTCGAGTTCAGAATGACTCGAATCCAACACCCACGTTAAGCTAGATCAATATTTCATATGGTGATAACATTTATTACCGAAATAGCTACGACAAAGCCTCCAAGTAATCAAATCTATCCCAAATTTATTAATGCCATGAATTATGCTTTATTTGTAAACATTTTGCTCAATGACCACCAGTGATCAGTTTATAATGGCTTTTTAACTAGCTGATCAACTTGACATGTCAATACTATCGCCTTTAACATTTTATTTAGAGCTCAAAATGACATGTATCCATCGCGTAGGTTAATATAGCTCAATTTTTAAAATTGTGAGAACACTAGAGACTGAAAGAGATACGACAAAGGCTTTTAGTAATCTAATGTATCCCAAACTGCGTGATGCCATGCATTATGCTTCATTTATAAGCCTTTACTCAAGGAGCACCAATGATCAGTTTAGAATGATAATTTTACCTGGCTGATCAACTTAACATGTCCGCACAAAATCGTCAGTAACTTTTGATTTAGAGTTCAGAATGACACAAATCTAACGCCCACGTTAAGCCAGCTGAATATTCAATATTTTGAAAAAATTTAAGACAAAAATAGCTAAGACAAAGCCTCCAATAAATCCAATCTATCCCAAACAGTGTGATGCCATGCATTATGCTTCATTTGTCTTTTCTCAATGAGCACCAGTGATCCGTTTAGAATGATCATTTTAACTACCCGATCGACTTGACATGTCTGCAGTAAATCTTATTTACATTTGAGTTAGAGCTCAAAATGGCATAAATCCAACGGCCACGTTAATCTAGCTCAATTTTCCATATTGTGACAATATTTGAGACTGATAGAGTTACGACAAAGGCTCCACGTTGTCCAATGTATCCTAAATTGCGTGATGACATCCATTATGCTTCATTATAAGCCTTTACTCAAGGAGCACCAATGATAAGTTTAGAATTATCCTTTCAACTGGCCGATCAACTTGACATGTCCGCACTATATCGTCCATGACGTTTGATTTAGAGTTCAAAATGACACGAATCCAATGCTCACGTTAAAGTAGCTTAGTTTTTGTGACAAAATTTAATACCAAAATAGCTATGGTAAAGACTCCAAGTAATCCAATATATCTCAAACTGCGTAATGCCATGCATTATGCTTCATTTGTAAACCTTTGCTCAATGCGCACCAATGATCAGTATATAATGATCACTTTAACCAGCTTATCAACATGACATCTCCGCACTAAATCGTCTTTATTATTTGATTTAGAGCTTAAAATAACATGAATCCAATGCCCACATTAAGATAGCTTAATAATCTATACTGTGACAAAATTTAAGATTGAAATAGTGACAACAAAGCCTTCAAGTAATCCAATCTATCCCATAATAAGTGATGCCATGCATTATGGTTCATTTTGTAAGCTTTTGCTTAATGAGCACCAATGATCAACTTAGAATAATCATTTTAACTAGCTGATAAACTTGACATGTCCGAACTAAATCATCTTTAACATTTGATTCAAAGCTCAAAATAACATGAATACAACAACCACTTTAATCTAGCTCAATTTTCAATATTGTGACAACATTTGAGATTAAAAATCTACAACGAGCCCCCAAGTAATCCAATGTATCCCAGACTGCGGGATGCCATGCAATATGTTTCATTTATAAGCCTTTACTGAAGGAGAACCAATGCCAGTTTAGAATGATCATTTTAACATGCCAATCAATTTGGCATATCCGCATTAAATTGTCCATAACTTTTGATCTAGAATTCAGAATGACACGAATCCAATGCCCACGTTAAGCTAGATAAAAACTCTATACTGTGACAAAATTTTAGACTGAAATAGCTACAACAAAGCATCCAAGTAATCCAATCTATACAAAACTGCGTGATGCCATGCGCTATACTTCAATTGTAAACCATTGCTCAATGAGCAGCAATGATGTGTTTAGAATGATCATTTTAACTAACTTATCAACTTGACATGTCCACACGAAATCGTTTTTAACATTCGATTTAGAGCTCAAAATGATATGAATTCAATGCTCACATTAATCTAGCTCAATTTTCAATATTGTGAAAACATTTTAGACCGAAATAGCTACGACAAAGCGTCAAAGTAATCCAATCTATCCCAAACTGCGTGATGCCATGCATTATGCTTCATTTGTAAACCTTTGCTTAATGAGCACCAATGATCAGTTGAGGCATGTCCACATGAAATCATTTTTAAGATTTGATTTAGAGCTCAAAATGACATGAGTTCAATGCTCACATTAATCTAGCTCAATTTTCAATATTATTTGAGACTGAAAGAGCTATGACAAAGCCTCCAAGTAATCTAATGTATCCCAAACAGCATGATGACATGTATTATGCTTCATTTATAAGCCTTTAATAAAAGAGCACCAATGATCGGTTTAGAATGATCATTTTAAATGGCCGATCAACTTGACATGTACGTACTAAATCGTCCGAAACTTTTGATTAAGAGTTCAAAATTACAAGAATCCAACGCCCACGTTAAACTAGCACAGTTTTCTATATTGTGACACAATTTACGACCGAAATAGCTATGACAAAGCCTCAAAGTAATACAATCCATCCCAAACTACGGGATGCCATGCATTATGCTTCCTTTGCAAACCTTTGCTCAATGAGCACCAATGATCAGTTTAGAATGTTCAATTTAAATAGCTGATGTACTTGACATGTCCGCACTATATCGTACGTAACTTTTGATTAAGAGTTTTAAATGACATGAACGCAATGCTCACATTAAACTAACTCAATATTCTATATTGTGACAAAATTTAAGATTAAAATAGCTACGACAAAGCCTCCAATTAATCCAATCGATCCCAAACTTAGTGATGCCATGAATTATGCTTCATTTGTAAACATTTGCTTAATGAGCACCATTGATTAGTTTAGAATGATCACTTTAACCAGCTTATCAACTTGACACGTCCGCACTAAATCATCTTTAACATTTGATTTAGAGCTTAAAATAACATGAATCCAATTCCAACTTTCAGATAGCTTTATAATCTATATTGTGACCAAATTTAAGATTGAAATATCGATGACAAAGCCTCCAAAAAATCCAATCTATCCCACAGTAAGTGATGCCATGCATTATGGTTCATTTGTAAACCTTTGGTTAATAAGCACCAATGATCTTTTTAGAATGATCATTTTAACTAACTGATAAACTGGACAGGTCCTGATGAGGACATCAGGTCGTACATCCAGCCAGGAGACCAGACTGGCCGACAAGGAAGCTTGCCCGAGACAGCCGGACCATCTGGCACCTCTGCCGGACCAAGCAGTACCGCCGAACCCTCGACCAATAGGACCAAACCGGTCAGCATTGCCGGCGGAGAGGCCCAAGCTTCCGGCACACTTGGTGGCAACGTGGATGACACCGCCGGCCCCCTTGGTGATGCCACCAACTCCAGGATCAACTTGGCCGGTCCTGAAGGCATCCCGGCCAGTACCTCGCACATTCCAGCCGGTACAGCCGATCTAGCCGAGTGCACGAGCAATTCAACTTCCACACAAGGAAACTCGGACCAGATAAGCTACCAGCTTCAGGACATGCATCTAGAGGAAGTATCCACACCAGTAGTGCCACCAGGAGCAATGACAAGAAGCAGATCAAGGGCACTCTTCCATAAATTCAACTTATGGGTCGACAAGCTCCTAGAGGAAGATCAACTAAGGACAATGGGGCAGAAGTGCAAAGGAGAGTCCAAAGGCTTCTCAACAACACAAGGGACATCAGAGACTTGGGCTTTAGTGGCAAGAGAGGTCAGGGTCCAAAGATTCTTAACCCTACTCCAAGTCGAAGTTCACTATATATAGTGTATATTATAACGATGCTTTCCAAAAATAAAATAAAAGAAAATTTATAAGAATTTTAAATTTAAGAAGTAGAAATTATTACAGGAAAAGGAGAATTTAATACTACATTGTTTTTGGTAAAGTATACAGATTAATAATTTCACGTTCCACGAAGAGAAGATGACGTGTGTTCCTTTAAACCCAAGTTCCCTAAACTCGCTTCATCTCTCTATAAATAACACTTTCTCATTCTTCTTTTTCCTCACTTCCATCCTCTTAACTTCATTTTCCTCTTCTCTGTGTTTAACTATTAACAACAAAAAGAAAGAATGTAGAGAAGAATCCGTAAAGCTCAGGAGGGATAGCGCCATAGTATGATCACATATATAGTGTTTGGAGAATCCGTAAAGCTCAGGAGGGATAGCGCCATAGCACGCAAAGCAAGGTGCATGCATGCCACAAGGACGGCCACCTTCCATTTCTTGGCCGTGAGGTAAGTTAAGGTAAGTTTCAATTCGAATATATGCCTCTTTCTGTTTTGCACGGTAGGATCTAGATTTTTTATATTTTTGAGTCAAGAACATTTTAGGAATAGGTCCTTTTTCGGTTATACACTTTTGTATCTTTTCCATTTGTGCACTTTTGTAAACTTTCCTTTTCTTTATTTGAGTCGACCCTAGAAGGTCAACCTGTCGAGCATATTAATAAGGCTC
>JAEVFF010000950.1:248257-265628 GCA_018901945.1 Pugionium dolabratum | reverse complement strand
TCGGCCTATGGTGATTGTTATGAGGTTGCGTGTCCTCATCTCCATCTGGCTGGGGTTCCTCCTGTTCGTGCCGTGTCCTAAGGTACTCAGGACCCTCAGGACGGTCTGGCTCAGCTCTCACGTGCTTATGGCCTGGAATCTTACTGGTCTCTCCACGCGCTCCAACCTCTCGCCTATGGATGCGAGTTGTGTTTGGAGTGTGGTGAACATGGCCATCATGGCTTCAGTTGCGTCTCTATTCTCTTCTCCCATGTGTACTACAAAGAAAGAAGACAATTAGGGTGCTCCTAAATTATTAGGAGAGTTTTCTTTTTATATGTGGTTTGAAAAAAATGCAAAAGGAAAAATTCTAAAGAAAGGAAATTCGAAAAAGAAAACTTCCTAGACAACTTGTGCTAGCTGTCCAATTCGAATTTCTTTAGTATCTTTTCTATTTTCTTTTTCTTTTCTTTTTAATTAGACTTAAAAATAAAGGAAATATGACTTAAACAAAAAGGAAAACGTGTATGCAATGCAAAAAGGGAATCTAAACCCTAGTGATACACGTAGGAGGCTAGATGCACTCGGTTTGAAGTTTGAGGTTATTTTTTTTGATTTTTTTCTTGAATGCGAATGAAACTAATGCAAGAACACAAAACAAAACAAGCAAAAAGGATAGAAACAACCTGGTTTAGGAGCTTTAAGCTCTGATACCAAAATGATACAAGCCTTGATTCAAGGATGTATGCGCATGGGCTGTTTGTAGAAGAATAGGTGAGAAACTCAACCTTAGGCTTCTGGATAGGGGTTTTCTGGTTGGTAAACGATGGAAGGGTGAAGTGAACCACACGAGGGGTGATGAACCTCGTGATAAATAACAAACTTAGAGCTAGGAGGGCTGGTCTCAACTAGGTTCTAAGCGCACAAGTCTCTCTTGAGAGAAAGCTCGTAGGGAAAAAAGTTCTACTTTATTAATAATCAAAAAGGTTGTCGAACTACAATGCTGGAAGGAGCCTTATTAATATGCTCGACAGCTTGACCTTCTAGGGTCGACACAAATAAAGAAAAGGAAAGTTTACAAAAGTGCACATAAGGAAAAGATACAAAAGTGCATAACCGAAAAAGGACCTATTCCTAAAATGTTCTTGACTCAAAAATGTAAAGCAACTAGATCCTACCCTGCAAAACAGAAAGAGGCATATATTCGATTGTAAACTTACCTTAACTCACCTCACGGCCAAGAAATGGAAGGTGGCCGTCCTTGTGGCATGCACGCGCCTTGCTCCTAGTCTTCGACTTGGAGTAGGGTTTAAATATCTTTGGGCCTTGACCTCTCTTGCCACTAAAGCCCACGTCTCTGATGTTCCTTGTGTTGTTGAGAAGCCTTTGGACTCTAATTTGCTCTTCTGGCCCATTGTTCTTAGCTGCTCTTCTTCTAGAAGCTTGTCGACCCATAAGCTGAATTTGTGGAAGAGTGCTCTTGATCTGCTTCTTGTCATTGCTCCTGGAGGTACCACTGGTGTAGATACCTCCTCTAAGTGCATGTCCTGGAGCTGGTAGCTCATTTGGTCCGAGTCCTCTTGTGTAGAAGTGGAAGTGTGCGTGTACTCGGCTGGATGGCCTGTACCGGCTGGATTGTGCGCGGGACTGGCCGGAATGACTTCAGGACCGGCCAAGTTGATCCCGGAGTCGGCGGTGTCATCAGGGGGACCGGCGGTGTCATTCACGTCCCCAAAAAGTGTGCCGGAAGCTTGGGCCTCTCCGCCGGCGATGTTGACCGGTCTGGTCCTATAGGTCGAGGGTCCGGCGGTACTGTCTGGTCCGCAGGCGCGCCAGATGGTCCTGCTGTCTCGGGCAAGCTTCCTGGTCGGCCAGTCTGGTCTCCTGGCTGGATGTACGACCTGATGTCCTCATCACTATCAGACATAAAAGGAGATGAGCAGTAGTCGAAGCAGAAGAGATCTACTACAGTCAGGATGAAATATCCTCTCACATAAGTCAAAAGATACCTATACGTGCAAAGAAGCAAGGGAAAGGCTTGATAATAATATTGGAGGCCTTAAGCTGAAAATCCCATCATTCCAAAAAAGAATGATCTTTATGCATATTTGGAATGGGAGAAGAAAATGGAGCTTGTCTTTAACTATCACAACTACATCGAGTACAAAAAGGTTAGAGTAGCAGCTACTGAATTATGTGATTATGCTCTAACTATGTGGGATCAATTAGTGAAAAGTAGGAGGTGCAACACGGAGCAACCAATTGAGACTCAGATGAGATGAAGGCCACTATAAGGAAGCTTTGTACCTTGCCAGTTTCACCGTGAGTTACATCAAAAGCTAAGAAGACTTACTCAAGTGAGTAGGAGTGTGAAAGATTATTACTAAGATATGGAGACTCTCATGATAAAAGCTGATACTAAGAAGGATAGAGAACCACAATGGCAAGATTTTTAAGTGGCATGAATCCAGACAACAAGACTGCTTGGAGTTGCAACATTATGTGGATTTCGAGGAGATGTTTTTACAAGGAAACTTTAGTAGAACACCAGTTCAAGAGGAGGGGCTTTACATGCCAGTATTATGGAGCTAGCTCATCTAGCATGAGGCCTAATTAGTTCAAGGAAGCTAAATCACACCAAAGACCATAGTTTGAGACAAAGCCAACTATTTTCAAACAAGAAACCAAGAAAGGGAATGCACCAAAAAGAAGTAGCTAGGAATCAGGAAGTTCCATGCTTCAAGTGTCATGTCAAGGGGCATTATGCCAATGAGTGCCCAAACAAATGGACCATGTTGCTATTAGACAATAGAGACATCGTTAATGAAAATGAGGAAGAAGTGATTTCTGATTCTATGTCTTCACTAGAAGATTGTGAGCTGTTCCAAGAAACCTATTGGTAACTAGAAGGCCCTTGAGTGTTCAGGCCAAAGTAGAGGAGAATGAGCAGCATGAAAACTTGTTCCACACAAGGTGTATTGTTCAAGACAAAGTGTGCAGCCTTATCATAGATGGAGGAAGTTGTACCACTGTGGCAAGTCAGACCATTATGTTGGCCCTTGGTTTGAAAACTAGTAAGCACCCGAGACCTTACAAACTTTAATGGTTGAATGACCATGGAGAGATGCGAGTTGTGAGTCAGGTGAAGGTTTTGTTCTCTATTGGAAAGTATGAAGATGAGGTGCTATGTGATGTATTGCTACTGGAAGCTGGACACAAGTCTTAGAAAGAATATGACAGTATGATCGAAGAATTACCCATGATGGTTTCACCAACAAACACATTTGAGTTCAAATGAAAGAGTATCGCTCTGGTTCGTATGTCACTCCTATAAGTCTATCAAGATCAGCTACATCTTAGCAAAAAGAAGGATAAAGAGGACTCGAGTGACCTAAACACTATCACCATCAAAAAGAGAGTGAGAGTGACAGCAAAACCAAGAAAAAAGCATGTGAGAGTAAACCCGTGAGGGAAATACTCTAACTGTTTTGTGAGGCCAAGTGAGATTAAGAGAGCTCTGCTTTCAATGCAACATTTGGTTGTACTTTTGTACAAAGGGACTTCTCTAAGTCGTATTAATCCCAAGCTGCCAAGTGGGATCGTTTCTTTTTTGCATTACTTTGAGGATATATTTCCATAAGAGAATCTAGGTGGATTTTTTCCAATTTGAGGAATTGAGCATCAAATCGACTTTGTACCAGGAGCTACCCTACCAAACCGGCCAGCTTACAGAACTAATCATGTAGAGACAAAAAACTTTAAAAACAAGTTGGAGAGCTTATGGGAAAAGGGTACATTCAAGAGAGCATGAGCTCATGTGTCGTTCCGGTGTTGTTAGTCTCTAAAAAGGATAGATCTTGGAGGATGTGTGTCGAATGTAGAGTCGTCAACACCATCATAGCTAAATATCACCAACCTATCCGTCTTTTAGATGATATGTAATATGAATTGCATGGTTCTTGTGTGTTTTCTAGAATCGATCTTAAGAGTGGATATCACCAAATTCGCATGAAAGAGGGTGATGAGTGGAAAACATCATTTAAAACTAGGCATGTTTTGTGTGAATGGTTAGTTATGCTTTTTAGTTTGACTAATGTACCTAGCATTTTTTTGAGACTGATGAACCATGTATTGAGATTTATTCATTGGAATTTTTGTTGTTGTCTACTTCAATGACATACTTATCTATAGCAAGAGCTTTGATGAACATGTTGAGCACTTGAAATTTGTTCTAGAAGTGCTAAGAAATGAAAATTTGTTCTTTTGTATGGATAACCTTGTGTTTTTAGGTTTTGTCGTAAGTGAAGATGGCATAAATATTGACGAGGAGAAGGCAAAGCAATCTGTGACTGCCAAGTCTAAAGACTGTTGAAGTGGTGAGGAGTTTCCATGTACTGGTTCTATAGACGCTTTGTGAAAAAATTTAACACCATTGCTGCCTCCACTGACTGAAGTGATCAAGAAGGATATAGAATTCAAGTGGTAAGAGACTTAAGAAGAAGCATTTCAACATCTAAACGAAAAACTTACTAACGCACCTCTCTTGTCTTTGCCAGAATTTTTGAAGACTTTTGAGATCGATGTTTCAAGTGTTGGAATTGGAGTTGTCCTTATGGAAGAGAAGAGACTCATAGCTTATTTCAGTGAGAATTTAGAAGGAGCCACCTTGAACTATCCTACTTACGACAAAGATCTCTATGCTTTAGTTCATGCTTTGCAAACATGGCAACACTATCTCTGCCCAAAACAGTTCGTGATCCACACTAATCATGAGTCACTTAAGCACCTAAATGGCCAATATACTTTGAAAAAAAAGACATGCCAGATGCGTGGAATTCATTGAGACATGCCAGATGCGTGGAATTCATTGAGATATTTTCATATGTATGATCTAGAAGGTATGTCTTGCTTACTACTCTTGATGCAAAGTTACTTGGGTTTGAACACATTAAGGAATTGTATGCTTAAGATCTTGATTTCAAAGAAGTGTTTCAAACTTGTGACAAATTTAAACATGGAATGTTCATTATGAAAGAAAGATTTCTATTCTTTTGGAAACCATTTGTGTATTCTTAACTGTTTTTTTTTAGATTTTCTTGTTAGAGAATCATTTGGAGGCATGTTAATGGAAAATTTCAAAGTTGCAAAAATACTAAGTGTCTTGCAAGATAACTTCTACCACATAAAAAGAAAGGTGGAAAGGATTAGTGATAGATGTGTGACTTGTAAACAAGCCAAGTCTAAGATACAACTGCATGGTATGTATTTTCCTTGACCCATTCCTACGGAGCATTGGACTGATGTTTTCATGGATTTTGTGTTTGGTTCGCCTAGAACTAGAAAAGAAATATATTTTAGCTTTTTGGTTGAAGGCAGATTCTCTAAAATGGCACATTTCATTTCATGTAATAAAAGTCATAATGCTTCACAAGTTGTTGATTTGTTCTTCAGAAAAGTTTTGAGATTGCATGGAATGCCTAGAACCATTGTGTCTGATCATAATGCTAAGTTCTTAAACTAATTTTGGAAAAATTTATGGAAAAATTTTAAACTAAGTTAGAGACTAAGTTATTGTTTGAAAGTAAATGCCACCCTCAAACTGATAAACAAACATAAGTAGTAATAGAACTTTGTCGACCCTTTTGCATGCCATCATTCAGAAAAAATTAAAATTTGGGAAGCTTTTTTTTCTCACATTAAATTAGTTTATAATTATTATGTTTATTCTACTACTAGACACTCATCATTTCAGATTGTTTATGACTTTAATCCTCTAACCCGTTTGGATCTACATTTACCTTTGAGTAAAATAGCTAGCATGGATGGGAAAAAGAAAGCTAACCTTGTTAAGTAGATACATGAGAAGGCAAGGCTGAACATTGAGAAAGGGATTGGGCAGTACCAAAAGCAAGCAAACAAGAGATCACATCCACTCATCTTTCAGCCGTGTAATCTAGTTTGGATACACTTGAGGAAAGAACATTTTGCCACCTGAAAGAAATTCAAAACTGATGCCAAGAGTTGAGGTCTATTTAAAGTCTTAAAACGGATCAATGATAATGTTTACAAGGTGAGTGTCCAAGTAAGTATGATGTGAGTACTAGTTTCAACATTTCTGACTTGACTCCTTTTGTTGTAGATGAGCTTGATTTGAGGACAAGAGGGGGATGATGTGGTCTTAAGGAGCACAAGAGATTGATCAAATGATCGTGATCTAGATGATCTGATCCTGAAATGTTGCAACAAGAAAACCGGCGGAATGAGCCAAAGAGGCAGTCAACACACGCTTGGAGATGAATGGGCATTGGCGAATTCTATGCTAGTCAAGTCAAATAATCAAATTCAACTCATTTATTCGTATTAGTTTCTGAGTATTTAATATATTTTTTACTACAATGTCACCAACTTCACCTATAAATAGGTGCTCTCAGTTTGTGAGAAAGCATTCAACAAGCTTTTCATAAATAAACTTTTTTTAAGAAAGTTTTTTTTTGTTCATTGTGAAAAATTTGAGCTCTTGGTATGTAATATCCAATGGTTACTTTGATAAATCAAGAGATATTCACCATTTTTGTGTGATCATCACAATCTAAAGATTGAAGTTATGCTGCAAGATAGTTTCATATATAGAAAGATACATCTTTTTGGAGTTCCATACAACTTCTCTCTAAGAATTCTACCACGTAATTTGTTTAATTTGTTCCAAAATAGTTCAGGTATTGGGACTTATCCATATTATTGGTGCTACATGAATTAGAAAAGTTTATAACTATCATATCCTTTCTTAGAATGTGATCTTGGAGAGTATGGATCCAATATAGTATCCTATTAAATCTATTTGTGTGGCCCTACAAATAAAAATAACTGAAGTCAATGGTAGAAGCCCAAATCATATATTAAGGGTAAAATCATCTTTCGCAAGTGGATATAGTTCACATCACACCACTACTAAAAAAGGTAGAACGTGATGAACTATAGATGTCCGTTTGGTAGCCGGAGGAAGTTGGGGATGTAGTAGATTGTTGTTTGTTTATCTGTCGTAGCTACCTACATCTAGATGCAGCGGTTAGACGCTGCATTCTGTTTCACAATTTTTTTGACTGATGATTAAAACAGCGATGCGATTAAAAATCTACGATCAACTGCAACCGCAAGTGTCAGTGTAGACAAACGAATAACATATACGGCGGCCAAAAAAACAAGATTAAAATGATTTGGAATGACAAATCCTTGTTGTATTGTGTCAAGATCCTGCCACCGATCAATCATCTTGAAGGAGAAATTACTGTAATCTAAAAGAAACAAAAAAGCGGTGTAGACAAAATATATCCAATTGATTTGAATTTTTTGTAAACATATCTCACTCTCTAGTCTAGTTAATGTTTAAATCGGATATGATTGAATCGGGGGAAAAGCATGATATGATATGAATGAGAAAGGCGCTTACAAATTAGTTGCTAACATATTTTTTAACCCAAAATTTTCTCACCTTATGTTGGAAGTTCATTCTTTGCCAAAACCTTTGATTTGAACCAAATTCACCATATCATATACACTTTTCAAAGGTATTTTGCTCCAGTCTATCACTTGCGTTCTCTTTCTAAATTCGCCTCGTCTATTGTTCAAGTTATCTTTCTAAGTTCGCCTCGTTTATCAGTTAATATCTCTTTCTATGTTCGCTCAAACATCATTTTAGTTTAAAGATAGCTTCATGACCATGTCAAAAACCAGATCACATTTTCTTATTTGATTCTTGTACACCTTTAGCCATTTTGCCCTATTCTTACGTGAGCGACAAAAAAAACTTTGAGAACAAAACCATTTTCTAAGCCTATTCAGATTTTTTGGCTAATTTGGTTAATTGGATGGTTTAGTTCTAAAAAATTTTAATCAAAATAACTGAAATAAAATTATGTTTTGATTCAGTTCAGTTCAATATTAGATATATCGGATTATATATATTTTACCAAATTAAACCAAACTTTTTGGTTTATTGATTCAATTTCAATTAAAATCAGGTATTTTGTTGAAATTTTAAACTTATTGCTCAACAAGGGAAAATGTTGTTTACAATGTGGAAAAGGGAAACAAAATAGCATTTTTTGAAATAAGTAGTGTCCTTGTCACACCCGTCACGCTTACTTAGTTACCTATTATAAAACACAAAACTTTTTATTTTAAAACACCAACATAAAATTCAATAGTTTCTTATGAAACATACTAACCTACACATTGGAAAAGAGAAAAAATAGAGGTGAGTTACTCAGTCAAGCGCTCACGCGTGTCCACAAATCCTAACTTAATAGCCACATCAACTAATAACGAAATTATACTTAATCTAGAAATAAACATGTATAATCAACGATGAAATAAACAATAAACCACAACATCACACCGTATGATATACAACTAACTACAAAAAAATATGCAATTTACGACCAAACAAGTGGTCTTTCGTTGCAAATTTTTGTGGTCACATATTGGTCAGAAATTTGTAACTATTTTGCGACTACTGTAATAGTTTTATATTTTACGACTAATTAACGACCACAATATCGTCACAGAAATTGCGACTAATTTGCCACTCCCAAAGAGTTACAAATTTTGCAACAAATTTTCTATTACATGTTAGCCACCAAAATCGTAGTCACAAATTGGTCACAAAAATTTGTGACCATTTTGCGACTACGTGTCAAAAATATTACGTATAATTTTAGTTGAAAAACAAAAAAAATTAATTGTTTAATATGGTCACAAATTAGTCAATAAAAATGTGACCAATTTGTAACCACGACTGTTTTAGTAAACACAGTGGTTAGAAATTGGTAACAAAAAATTGTTACCAATTTGCGACCACCAATAAATGGGGAGAGTTAAAAAATTTCAACTCTTCCCAAAATTAATGGTGATCGTAAATTGATCGCAAATTGGTGACCAATTTGCCATCCTATACTAATTTTCGGCTTGGCCGCAAATTAGTCACTATTTTTGCGAATAATTTACGACAACCTACAAAAAATAAAGGGTGATCACAAATTGATCGCAAAAATATTGACCAATTTGCGTCTACCTATAAAAAATAAAGGATGGCTGCAAATTAGTCGCAAAAATAATGACCAATTTGCGATAATAGCTGTTGATTTTTAATATGTTATTACGGTGGTTCAAACATGGGTTGATTGGTTGTATGATATGCTTGTAGCCACTAGGCTACTAATATCAATGGATATATGTATCCGAGAAAATTAATATATAGGTTAACCATTATTTTGTTGTGTATCCTAAACTCTAAATTTAATGAATTTTTAGATAAATTATATGATACTAATTATAACATTATGAATTATATAAAATTAAATTAGTAAGTACACAACAACAATTAACAAACTTATCATATTTGTTAATCATTTTATTAAAAATATTTTACACATTTTCTTAACCTGATAATACAGATTATAAACCTTATATGTTTCATAATTTTTGTACAACATATTTATAGTTTATAATTGTATATTTGTACTTAAAATGATTTATACATATATAATACTGAAATTAGAAGTTTGTAATGTGTAAAATACTTGAAAACATGTAAAAATACATACGTGATCACAAATTGGTTGCAAATTTGCGACTAATTTACAACCACCTAAGAAATTTCATACCGTAGTCACAAATTGGTGCCTCTTTTGTGACCAATTTGTGAGTACGACTTATTACTATGAGCAATTTGCAATCACGGTCCAAAACTAGTGGCAATGTGGTGGAAAAATAGTCACAAATAATATCCAAAATCCTAAATTCTAAATTTAATGATTTTTTTTTTAAATTCTGAATTATATGAGACTAATTATAATATTATGAATTGCATAAACTTAAACTAGTAAGTACACAACAACAATTAATATATTTATCAAATTTGTAATCATTTTATTAAAACACTTTACACATTTTCTTAATCTTATAATACAAATTATAAATATTAAATGTTTTGTACTTTTTGTACAACAGATTTGTGGTTTAAAATTGTATATTTGGACTTATAATGACATGTACATATATAATATTGAAATTAAAAGTTTGAAATATGTAAAATACTTGTAAACATATAAAAATTTGCGACCAATTTTCGACCACCTAAGAAATTTCACACCGTAGTTGCAAATTGGTGGCTATTTTGTGACCAATTTGTGATTACGATTTATTTTTGTAACCAATTTGCAACCACACTCCAAATGTTGTGGCAATGTAGTGGCAAAATGGGTACAAATAATACCATAAACCATAAATTTAAGGAATTCTAAGAAATTATGAATGATATGATACTAATTATAACATTATGAATTCTATACATTTAAATTAGTAAGCACACAACAACAATTAACGCATTTAGCAAATTTGTAAATCATATTAGTAAAACTATTTACACATTTCCTTAACCTGATACTACACATTATAAACCTTATATGTTTCCTAATTTTTGTACAACATATTTGTGGTCTATTATTATATATTTGGACTTATAATGATTTGTACATATATAATATTGACATTAGAAGTTTGAAATGTGGAAAGTGCTTGACTAACATGTAAAAATACACACGTAATTTGTGACCAATTTGCGGTCACCTAAGAAATTCATACCGTAGTCACAAATTGGTGGCTCTTTTGTGATCAATTTATGATCAATTTGTGACTATGTCTTAGTTTTGTGACCAATTTGCAACCACACTCCAAATGTAGTGGTAATATGGTGGTAAAATAGTCATAAATAATATACTAAATCCTAAATTTAATGAATTTTTAGTAATTTTGAATTATATGAGACTAATTATAATATTATGAATTATATAAACTTAAATTAGTAAGTACCCAACAACAATTAATAAATTTATCAAATTTGTAAATCATCTTACTAAAACACTTTACACATTTTTTTAGTCTTATATTTACCTTATATAAACCTTATATATTTCATAATTATAAACCTTATATATATTATAAACCTTATATACATTATAACCTTAGTAGCGCATTATAAACTTTAGATATTTCATAATTTTTGTACAACATATTTGTGGTTTATAATTATATATTTGGACTTATATTGATTTGTACATATATAGTATTGAAATTAGAAGTTTGAAATGTATAAAAGATATGAAAAACATGTAAAAATACACATGTGGTCGCATATTGGTCGCATATTTTGCTACTAAAATACCACGACTATAAGAGTGCAGCATACGTAGTCGCTATTTGGTCGCAAAAATACCACTAAGTAGCGACTACACGGCTTGGTCACAAATTGGTCGCAATTTGATCGCGAATTGTGACCAATTTGCGATTATATATTCTAGTCCTAGAAGTGCGATCAATTTACGATTACAAGCCTATAGTTGCAAAATAGTCGCAAAATAGTCTCAAAAGAGTCGCTAAATTTGCGACCACATATGTGGCAAAATAATTGTTTTTTGTAACGGCTCACCAGACACGAGCACTTTTGCTGTAGACTAACACACCGCTGATGCAGCCTCAGTGCCTACGTCAGAAAAATTAAGATCTATAGCTTACCAGAGATAAACATTTTTGCTTTAGACTGACACACCACTAACGCAGTGTCATTACCTACGTCAAGAAAATCACTATCCACTGCTCACCAAAAACAGGCTTTTTTTGCTGTAGATTAACACACCACTAACGCAACCTCATCGCCTACGCCAGGAAAATCAATATCTACAGCTAACCACACATGTGCACTTTTGTTGTAGACCAACACACCACTAACGTAACCTCATTGCCATCAGGAAAATCAATATCTACAATTCACCACTCACATCAAATTTTACTGTAAATTAACACACCACTACCGCAGCTTTATTGCCTACGTCAAGAAAATCTCGATTTACAGCTTACCAGATACTTTTGTTGTACACTAACACATCACCAACGCTATGCATGTTGGGGAAATTTAACTATTCGTTAAATGTAAAATTAATCAAGTATTAAGTTACCATGTTACTATTAACATAATAAATATCTAACCACCTAAACAATTTTCTTAATTACAAATAATTATTAACCACACGATTATCTATTTTTAGAACAAGCATAATTACAAATTTTTTTAATGCATCTGTACTTCCACATATCACCTTTCACCTTAGCCGATGGTTTACAAACACTACCAATTGTTCCTTGTTGGACAGATTCATTACCTCCATTTTGGCAATGTACTTTTGTAGTTTATTCATCCTAAAATTGCTTCTCCCTCAACCAAGAGTAAGATCTATGTGTCCTGGACGTCTCTGCAAATATTTAGGTCAAATGGACTTTGTTTGTCCAATCGAAAGTCACAAGTTTACAGACTGGTCGCAGAAGCATTTTGTACATATCAGACTCGGTAGACCAATAATATCTCCCAAATAGATAAATAAAATAAAATGATATTTTATATACAACTATATTTCTCAGTCATGGATATACTCACCAAATTGGAGATCGATCTGAATATGTTTGGTCATCGTTTTTCTGTTTGCACCAAGACTGGTCGCAAATTCGCACTGCATAGAACATTTACTAAAAAACAATCATAACTTTCAGAATACAGCTCCGAATGACAAATCGTTTGTGGCGGTAGCTAGATAAAAAAGTTAAAAACACTCCTAAAAATTTTTATACCGGGTGGATCTATTTTTTTATTTATTTCCTATTTCTCCCAGAACAGGTCCAATCTATTTCTTATGTGCTTTTATGTCACGCAGTGGCTTCTCCTTCGAGGTTTATGAACCGTGGCTGCTATGGTGGCTCTTTGGAACGCTAAACGGCGAAGAAAGCAATTTTCATCGTCAAAAGAGTGCTTGGTGACGTCGTTTACCTGTCTATGCCAGTTCAGATCAGCTGGTACTCCTAATAGATCAATTACCACTTCAAAATACTAGGGGCAACCAAACAATAGATGATCTTGTGTTTCGTCTGTTTCAGTTTAAAGTATACTTTGTTCAATCCATCCCTATTATCGCATCCGAGCAACCTTCGAGAGCCAAATCTTCATAGCAATCATGAGACAAATACCTGCCTCGGGATGTGGTACGAAGCGGATATCCTGGATTTTGATTGGTATATGTGATCTGTTCTGATCCGCCTGAATCAACCGTATTTAATATGCATCTTCTGCGCTACTAATCGAATACGTGAAAATCTGGATAATTAACTGGACATATGATTCTCTCCATAAAAATAGCTTACAAATCACTCTAAGATGATCATCTCATCTCACATGGCTATTGAGAACATTAAACATGCATAAAATATAGAAAAATCTAATCCAAAATGTTAATATTATATAAAAAGAATTTTTTCCTAAACTTGTTACACTTTGATATATATAATAATTAAGTTTATGAACATAAATTCATAAACTTACATATAAATATAATAATTGTAAAATTTCTATAGAATATTTTTAATAATATATACATATATACTTATAGCTATTCGTCTTTAAAAATTTTAGTATTTGTGATTTGTTTCGTTTTTAACAGGTATTGAATTTTAGTATTGACTTTTCTTCGTAAAGTTATAGATATCCAAATTTTTTGAATTGAATTATTCGAAGCAAATCTAACAAATATTTTGCCTAGTCTTATGACACGGCTCCATCTTTGCACAGTTTGTCTAATCTGGAAAGTGTAAATGTTTGTACCTTGAGAGTTAGGGGAGAAAGTAAGATTTTTTGGTTTATCATGTATGCTTTGGAAATTTTTTAATATGTTTCTAAGTTGTACAGAATAGAGTTATTCCAATCTGAATACATTAAATGTATTTGGATCCAGATTTGGCAAGTCTTTGAGAAGAGTGATCCGCCTGATTCTATGGTGGTTGGTGTATGGTAGATTGATTCTGGGTTTTTTTAGAATCTTAATAATCTCTATTGCACGTCATGGTTTGGTTTACAACTGATTAAACTAGTTGGTCATCTCAATTGCCATAAACGGCTTCAGTCGGTTCATCTCAAGTTACAGATGGACCCATTTGGTCCAAGGCGTGTTTGGGCTTCTAGAAGTGTTTAAGGAGCTCCTATAAGTACCCAAGGTCTCTTGCTCGCAAAAAAATGTTTGGGGACTTTCATATAAGGAAGATTCTAAATATGGTAAGTTCCGGCAACACCAACTAGCTGAATGGTACATAACTTGGTCTAGCCTAGTTTGGGGTGAGCTACATGTCACCGCGTATCCTTTGTGAACCATGAATATATGCCAGATTTGGCATTCGCTGACCGCTTCTTGGTTAGGCTTGAATTCATGGAAATACATTCATGTATCTTATAACGCTTGTTTTGGCTGTCTTGGTGTTCCTCGGGTCAACCGAGCAGGCCACTTGGCCGGAGGTTGGACCAATGACCACATCATATCCTTTCCGTTCAAAAGCTTTTTGTAACATCCCAGGCCTAAATTTAAACCGTGAAGCCCACAAAACTAGAACTGAGGATACAAAGGAAAATTATTCTAAAATCCTAACAAACCCTAATGGCTATATAAGACGTCACCAAAAAGGATTAGAGGCAGCCGTTCATCAGAAACAAAAACAAAAAGAGAGGGAGAGATTTCGATAGAGCAGAGGGATATAAAGTTTAGCGTTGGAGAGTTTATGTACTCGTGTGTACCATCGCTGGAGGAAAAGAAATTAACCCAAACTTTGCCGTGAGGTGAGACGGGATATACAATTTTCATTATACACTTATGTATATATATTTTGATGAGTGTTTTGTTTAGGAAGAAAATTAGAGGTTGAATCATGTGGGGTGTTAGGGTTTTAGTTAATTGTTGTAAAAATAATGGTGTTTTTATGAGGAAAATAGAGTTAAACCTATTAGAAATTTATTAAATAATAAATAAATAAATATTAAAAAGATGAATAGGAATGTGGTGGTGTACGTGTGTGGTAGGGGAAGGTGTAGAAATATTAGGTTAATTTATTATTTTAAAGGAGATTATTATGCTTACTTATTTATTAAGAAAGATAAATTATTATGTGTTGGTTTATTGGTTAAGAATACTAAAATATTTAGGGTTGATTATTTCACTGTAAAATGAACCATGTTCAATTAATTAATTGAAATAAGTTCATATGATTATTAGATAAATATTAAATATTTAGTTTAAGCAAGTATAATGTTTGTTTTATTTAATGTGGAAATAAATTTCTGGTGAACGTAATATTCATGTAACGTGGGTATGGTGAATTGCAGCAATGTTAGTTGGTTCAACTGCGTTGATGGGTGTTGGGCTACGACAACAGCGATGTTGAGTCATAGTTCATTAACGGCTGGCAGGCCGGAAACAACTGTCGACGTGGCGGGAGCTTGATGTGAGCAAATAGGCCGACGTGGCCGTGGTGGAAAGCCGACATGGCTTTGGGGGTTGTGAATCGTTAAACCGACTTGGTTAGGGATGAGGAGGAGTGGTTGTGACATATACAAGCATGGTTTAAATATATATCTTGGTAGTATTGTTGTCAACTTTTTGTGGAATCGATCTTGCTAGTTTTCTTTCCTAAATAAAGTAATTATCAAGATTATATATATACTTGTATAATGTGGATCTTTAGATAGGCGTGATCGTTTTTATGAGTAATTATGTTACTCATACCTCCTTTTGGATGCAGGTCAGTTCAAGCAATAGTGGTGCAGTGACTCGGGGTGGTGCTATATTTTGGGAAATTTTAAAAATTATTTATTTATTTTATTTTGAATTTGGAGTATTGTTGAATTTTTAAAGTTATTGTCTTACGTTTTTTTAATAATTTTATATTCGGTTTTGACAAGAGTTCTTTTAATAAAAAGAATTATTAATTATATTTTATCTATTAAATAAGATTTCAAATGAATTATAAGTTAAATACGAGACGATGACACGTGTCATGTATTTTGGAGATGGGTGTTACAGTTTTGCCCTCAAAAATATTTTGGAATGCACATAGAGAAGGCAAGTGAATACATTGATTTACTACAAGGTTTAGAGCATTACCTCGGTTTATAATTCTTATATGGTTCATGTGTGTTCATTGTGTATCTGACAGTTGTTCTTTGATCAGAAAAAGGGCCTAAATGAACTTAAAATTTTTTTGTCGTGCTCATTTAAACCCGAGTCTAGTAGCAGTGCGTAATACCACATGAATAGATACAAAATTTGAACTTTATGTACGAAATTTAACCTGTGTGCCTATTTCAACAAATCCGTAAACGGTGTTGATAAACCATAAAAAATGCTGAGTCAGCCGACATTATGAAAAGTAATGAAGTAATGTGCAACACAAAACGACGTCGTTTTGTGTTAGGGTAAAAAAAAATTTCCTTTTCCTCCTCCTTTCCAAGCGATGATTCAAATAAAAACAGTTTGAATCTGGAAATGAAAACCCTAGTATGAAATGATGAGTCTAAAACTGGAAGTGTTTTTTTGTAATGAAAAGAGAAAAAAAAACAAAATTATGCTAGTATTAAGTATTAAGTCTGTATTAAGAACAAAACAACATGTGAAGAACCTAATTTAAAGGAATGGCCCGTTTTAATAAAACTTTGAATCTGCTAAAGTTTATTTTCAAACCTAATTTAAAGGAATGGCCTTTTTTAATAAAAATTTGAATCTGCTAAACTCTTGAGTTGGGCATTACTAGTTAACTACTTACCTGAAACACTACTCGAGTTGGCCATTGATTACTTGTGATTTCACTGCTTTTCTGCCACAGTCGAACTTGCTTTTCTCTATTACTCAACTCATGAATCACTATATGTTTCAAACATAAAAATGAAACAGACAAAATCAAGTCCAAAATTTCAATATAAAACAGAAATACCGAAAATGTGATGTTTGTTTTCCAGAATGTCTCTCAAAATGATTCGGTTAATGGATTAACTTCAGTAAACACATTCATCCATTGTCGATGGATTCAAATTTAGCGGAAAAATTCAAAGAAAAAAGAGTAATGACCTAGAATAACCCATATTTATTCCGTAATCACCCAAATGACCCCATGATATGTACGATTACTCATATGACCCGAAACTTTGGTTAAAATTCATAAAAACCATGATAACACAATTTATTTACAATTATGCCATTATGTATTGAGAAAAAAAATTAAATAAGTTATTATGTCTACCGTTGTGTATTTTCTGTCATTGTGATGAGGACATCAGATCGTATGTCCTGCCAGGAGACAAGACTGGCCGACCAGGAAACTTGCCCGAGACAGCCGGGCCAACTGGCACGCCTGCCGGACCAAGCAGTACCGCCGGACCCTCGACCAATAGGACCAGACCAACCAGCATTGCCGGCGGAGAGGCCCAAGCTTCCGGCACACTTGGTGGTGACGTGGGTGACACCGCCGGTCCCCT
>JAEVFF010000950.1:212644-243004 GCA_018901945.1 Pugionium dolabratum | reverse complement strand
ATGCAAACCACATGCTTAGTTGGCAGGACTTTAAGGAGGAATTTGCACGGGTGCATCTTCCACAAGAGGCTGTAGACCAAATGGTTATGTTGTTTGTCGATCTTTGACAGGGGTCTAAGTCAGTACAGAAGTATGATCTACAATTTTTATCTATTTATGAGCTTCAGAGGGAGAGGAACAAACGAATATGACATGATACTCAAGTTTCAAAGATGTTTGAGACTAGAGGTAAAAAACAAATCGTTGCATAGTGCAAAAATACAATAACATGGTCAATTTAGTGGAAACAACATTCTTAGTGGAACAAGGCATTGAGGCAGAAACCAAGCAGGAAAAAGTGGCCCAAGCAAGGATAAAAGAATTAGTTGAGCTGTAGAAACATACCATGGATACTTAGAATATGGTCTTGTAGAGATTAGAAGGGTACTCACTTGTTTTAAGTGTGGTTAGAATGGACAAATCCGCCTGCATTGTTCATATGGAGCACTTAAGGGTAGTACTAGAAAAGTTACGAGAATACAAGTTATATGCTAAGTTGAGCAAATGTAGTTTCTGGCAGAGGAAGATTGGCTTTCTAGGTCACGTTGTGTCTGAAGCTCGAGTATCAGTGGATCTGGAAAAAAAACTTGCGATGATTATGGGATGGCCGACACCAAGAAACGCAATAGAGGTCCGTAGTTTTTTTGGGCCTAGCGGGTTACTATCAAAAATTCGTTGAAAGATTTGCGAGTATAGCCAAGCCTATGACTCAACTTACGGGAAAGGATGTAAAATTTAATTGGACCAAAGAGTGTGAGGAGAGCTTTCGATGGTTGAAAAGGCATTTGACTAAGAATTCAATATTGGTTTATCAAGGACTGGGGTACCATATTTGGTATACACTGACGCATCAGGGTCAGGATTGGGGTGTGTGCTGATGCAGCAAGAACGAGTAATTGCCTATGCGTCTAGACAGTTGAGGAAACATGAGATAAATTATCCCATCCATAATTTAGAATTGGCAGCAGTTGTTTTTGCTTTAAAAATTTGGCGTGCGTATTTCTATGGAAAAAAGTCCAAGTTTTTACTAATCACAAGAGTTTAAAATATATATTTACGCAACCAGATCTTAATCTGAGACATAGGAGATGGATGGAGATACTAGCAGATTATGACTTCAAAATCGCATACCACCCTGGAAAGGCTAACACGGTAGCAGATGCATTAAGTAAAAGGAGAAATGACATATCAAAAGAACGAGAAGCAGAGGAGTTAGTGGCTTCCTTGGGAAAATTAAGCTTGTGTGCTACTACGGTTACCAAAGATGCCATAGGATTGGAAGCCATAAACCGGGCATACTTACTTTGGAAAATATCTGAGGCTCAAATGCTAGACGACGCACTCAGAAAAGTTGTGGATAATAATGTGGAAGGATACCATACCGCAGACAACGGAACCTACTTGTATAGGAATGGGGTATGTGTTCCCAATGTTAAGGAATTAAAGATGATATCTTATCGCAGGCACACCACTCACGTTTTGCAATCCATCTGGGGGCGACAAAGTTATATCGAGATCTAAAACGTTATTATCATTGGAACGGTATAAAATGGGATAGCGCAGAATGGGTAGCGAGTGCCTTACGTGCCAACTAGTAAAGGCAGAACGTAGAGTACCTGGTGGGTTATTGCAAAGTCTACCGTTGCCTTAATGGAAATAGGATATGATCACTATGGATTTCGTGACAGGGCTCCCAAGGACAATTAGTGAACTGAATACGGTTTGAGTAATTGTGGATCGACTTACGAAGTCAGCTCATTTCTTAGCGATTAAAAAGACAGACAGTGTGGACCACTTAGCAAGAGTATATGTGGAGATGATTGTTAGGTTGCATGGGGTTACAGTGAGCATTGTTTCGGACCGAGACCCGAAATTTACCTCAATATTTTGGCCGGCACTCCAAAAGGCACTTGGGACGAAAGTGCATCTGAGTACCGCGTATCACCGACAGACAAATGGACAGTCGGAAAGAATAATTCAAACCTGTGGGGATATGTTGCGAGTGTGTATGTTGGATTGGGGAGGTCGTTGGGAGAAATATTTATCGTTAGCAGAGTTTGCGTACAACAATAGCTATCAAAGGAGCGTAAAGGTGTCACCATATGAGGCTTTGTATGGGTGACCTTTATGTTGTGTTTCATGTATTAGTCCTCCAACAAGTTGTCAAAGAACCCCAACTCATTATGCAGCAACCCCCAGAGGAATTGGAAGAAAATTTGACAATGCTTAGTAAACCGGTAAAAATCACTGGACAACAAAAAATTGATATGCAAGGGAAGAATGTTAAATTAGTACGTTTTCGTTGGGAAAGAGATAGAATTGAAGAAGAGACGTGGGAGTCTGAACATCATATGAGAATTGATTACCCTGGTCTTTTTAAGGACCATGACGAGAGGGAGGTGGAACCATCGAATTCGGGGACGAATTCTTCTGTGGTGGGGGAGAATCGTAACATCCCGGGCCTAAATTTAAACTATGAAGTCCACATAAATAGAAGTGCGGATATAACGGACAATTCTACTGAAACCCTAATTAACCCTAATGGCTATATAAGACGTCGTCAAAGGGGATTAGAGGCAGCCGCACATCAGAAACAAAAGCAAGAAGAAAGAGAGAGATTTGGACAAAGCCGAGGGGTAGAAAGTTCAGCGTTGAAGACCAAGGTGTTCGTGTGTACCATCGTCGGAGGAAGAGAAATCTACGCACGACCAACGATTCCAACATTCCATTAACCCAAGTTTCGCAGTGAGGTGAGACATAATCTATGATTTTCATTATACAATTATGTATATGTATTTTGATGAGTGCTTCGTTTAGGGAGAAAATTAGAGGTCGAAATCATGTGTGGTGTTAGGGTTTTAATTTATTGTTGCAAAAATTAATGGTGTTTTATCAGGAAAAATGAGTTAAACCTATTAGGAATTTATTAGATAATAAATAAATAAATATTAAAAAGATGAATAGGAATGTGGTGATCTACGTGTGTGGTGTGGTGGGAGAAAAGAATAGAAATATTATGTTAATTTATTATTTTAAGGACGATTATTATGTTGACTTAATTATTAAAAAAGATAAATTATTATGTGTTGGTTTATTGGTTAAGGATACTAAATTATTTATGATGGATTATGGTATAGTAAAATGAACCATAATCAATTAATTAACTGAAATAAACTAATATAATTAATAGATAAATATTAGACATTAGTCTAAGCAAGTATAATGGTTGATTCATTAATGTGGGAATAAATTTCTGGTGAATGTGATATTCACGTAACACGGGTATGGTGGAATCGAGTATCGTTAGTTGGTTTAGCTGCGTTGATGGGTGTTGGGCTACAACAACAGCGGTGTTGAGTCGTAGTTCATTAACGGCTGGCTGGCCGGAAACAACCGTCGACATGATGGGAGCTTGACGTGAGCGAATAGGCCAACGTGGCCGTGGTGTTAAGCCGACTTGGCTTTGGGGGTTCCGAATCCTTAAACTGACGTGGTTAGGGATGAGGAGGAGTGGTTGTGACTTAGGCAAGCACGGTTTAAATACATATATCTTGGTAGTATTTGTGTCGACTTTTGTGAAATCAATCGTGCTAGTTTTCATTCCTAAATAAAGTAATTATCAAGATTATATATATACTTGTATAATAGAAATATGTGGGTAGGCGTGATTGTTTCACTGAGTAATTATGTTACTCATGCCTCCTTTTGGATGCAGGTGAGTTCGAGCAGTAGTGATGTAGTGACTCGGGGTGGTGCTATGTTTTGGGAATTTTTAAACATTATTTATATATTTTTATTTTGAATCTTGAGTATCGTTAGATTTTTTTAAAAATTATTTTCTTATGTTTTTTTAATAATTTTATACTTGGGTTTGACGAGAATTCTTTTAATAAAAAGAATTATCACTTGTACTTTATATGAGATTTCAAATAAATTATAAGTTAAGTACGAGGCGATGACACATGTCATGTATTTTGGTGTTACAATTTCGGTGTTACAATTTCGGTGTTAAAATTTTTCATAATATAGAAAATTGAGCTAGCTTAAGGTGGGTAGTGTATTCATGTCATTCTGAACTCCAAATCAAAAGTAATGGACAATTTAGTGCGGAAATTTCAAGTTTATCGACTAGTTAAATTGATCATTCCAAACTCATCATTGGTGCTCATTGTGCAAAGGCATTTAATCATAATATAGAATTTTATGCTAGCTTAAGTCTTAAATGTTGTCACAATATAAAAAAATATAGGTAGATCAACGTTGGCGTTGGATTCATGTCCTTTTGAGATCTAAATGAAATGTTAAAGATGATTTAGTGTAGACATGTCAAGTTGATCAGTAAGTTAAAATGATCATTCTAAACTGATCATTGCTGCTCTGAGAAAAGGTTTACACATGAAGCATAATGCATGGCATCACGTAGTTTGGGATATATTGGAATACTTGGACGCTTTGTCGCAGCTATTTCGGTCTTAAATATTGTCAAAATATAGAATATTGAGCTAGCTTAATGTTGCTGTTGGATTCGTGTCATTCTGAACTCTAAATAAAAAGTTACGCACGATTTAGTGCAGACATGTCATGTTCATCGGCCACTTAAAATGATCATTTTAGACTGATCATTGGTGCTATTTGAATAAAGGCTTATATCTGAAGCATTATGCATGGCATCACACAGTTAGGAATACATTGGATTATGTGGAGGCTTTGTCGTAGCTCTTTAAGTCTCAAATATTGTTGCAATATTGAATATTTATCTAGATTAACATGGGCGTTCGATTCATGTCATTTTGAGCTCTAAGTCAAATGTTAAAGACGATTTAGTTCGGACATGTCAAGTTGATCAGCTAGTTAAAATGGCCATTCTAAACTGATCATTGGTGCTCATTGAGGACTGGTTTACAAATGAAGCATAATGCATGGCATGACACAATTTGGGATGGATTGTATTACCTGGAGGCTTTGTCGTAGCTGTTTCAGTCTTAAATTTTGTCATATAGAAAATTGAGCAAATTTAAAGTTGTTAGTGGATTCATGTCATTCTGAACTCTAAATCAAAAGTTACGAACGATTTAGTGTGGATATGTCATGTTTATCGGCCAGTTCACTGATCATTGGTGCTCTTTGAATAATGGCTTAGATATGAAGCATAATGCATGGCATCACGCAGTTTAGGATACATTGGATTACTTGGAGGGTTTTTCGTATCTCTTTAAGTCTTTAATGTTGTCACAATATTGAAAATTGAGCTAGACTAACTTGGGCGTTGGATTCATGTCATTTTTAGCACTAAATCAAATGTTAAAGAGAATTTAGTACGGACATGTCAAGTTGATCAGTAATTTAAAATGATCATTCTAAACTGATCATTGCTGCTCATCGAGCAAATGTTTATAAATGAAGCATAATGCATGGCATTACACAGTTCGGGATACATTGGATTACTTGGAAGATTTGTCATAACTCTTTAAGTCTTAAATGTTGTCACAATATAAAAAAATAGAGGTAGATCTACGTTGGCGTTGGATTCATGTCCTTTTGAGATCTAAATCAAATGTTAAAGACGATTTAGTGCAAACATGTCAAGTTGATCAGTAAGTTAAAATGATCATTCTAAACTGATCATTGCTGCTCTGAGCAAAGGTCTACACATGAAGCATAATGCATGGCATCACATAGTTTGGGCTAGATTGGAATACTTTGACGCTTTGTCGCAGCTATTTCGGTCTTAAATTTGTCAAAATATAGAATATTGAGCTAGCTTAATGTTGGCGTTGGATTCGTGTCATTCTGAACTCTAAATATAAAGTTACACACGATTTAGTGCAGACATGTCATGTTCATCGGCCACTTAAAATGATCATTTTCGATTGATCATTTGTGCTATTTGAATAAAGGCTTATATATGAAGCATTATGCATGGCATCACACAGTTAGGGATACATTGGATTATGTGGTGGCTTTGTCGTAGCTCTTTAAGTCCCAAATGTTGTTGCAATATTGAATATTTATCTAGATTAACATGGGCGTTGGATTCATGTCATTTTGAGCTCTAAGTCAAATGTTAAAGACGATTTAGTTTGGACATGTCAAGTTGATAAGCTAGTTAAAATGATCATTCTAAACTGATCATTGGTGCTCAATGAGGAGAGGTTTAGGTTTACAAATGAAGTATAATGCATGGCATGACGCAATTTGGGATGGATTGGATTACCTGGAGGCTTTGTCGTAGCTATTTCGGTCTTAAATTTTGTCATAATATAGAAAATTGAGCAAATTTAACGTGGTTAGTGGATTCATGTCATTCTGAACTCTAAATCAAAAGTTATGAACGATTTAGTGTGGATATGTCATGTTCATCGGCCAGAAAATGATCATTCTACACTGATCATTGGTGCTCTTTGAATAAAGGCTTATATATGAAGCATAATGCATGGCATCACGAGTTTTAGGATACATTGGATTACTTGGAGGGTTTTCGTATCTCTTTAAGTCTTAAATGTTGTCACAATATTGAAAATTGAACTAGACTAACTTGGGCGTTGGATTCATGTCATTTTTAGCTCTAAATCAAATGTTAAAGACAATTTAGTACGGACATGTCAAGTTGATCAGTAAGTTAAAATGATCATTCCAAACTGATCATTGCTTCTCATCGAGCAAATGTTTACAAATGAAGCATAATGCATGGCATTACACAGTTCGGGATACATTGCATTACTTGGAAGATTTGTCATAACTCTTTAAGTCTTAAATGTTGTCACAATATAAAAAAAAATAGAGGTAGATCAACGTTGGCGTTGGATTGATGTCCTTTTGAGCTCTAAATCAAATGTTAAAGATGATTTAGTGCAGACATGTCAAGTTGATCAGTAAGTTAAAATGATCATTCTAAACTGATCATTGTTGCTCTGAGCAAAGGTTTACACATGAAGCATAATGCATGGCATCACGTTTGGGATAGATTGGAATACTTGGACGCTTTATCGCAGCTTTTTTGGTATTAAATTTTGTCAAAATATAGAATATTGAGCTAGCTTAAATGTTGGCGTTGGATTCGTGTCATTCTGAACTCTAAATAAAAAGGTACGCACGATTTAGTGCAGACATGTCATGTTCATCGGCCACTTAAAATGATCATTTTAGACTGATCATTGATGCTATTTGAATAAAGGCTTATATATGAAGCGTTATGCATGGCATCACACAGTTAGGGATACATTGGATTATGTGGAGGCTTTGTCGTAGCTCTTTAAGTCTCAAATGTTGTTGCAATATTGAATATTTATCTAGATTAACATGGGCGTTGGATTCATGTCATTTTGAGCTCTAAGTCAAATGTTAAAAACGATTTAGTTCAGACATGTCAAGTAGATCAGCTAGTTAAAATGATCATTCTAAACTGATCATTGGTGCTCATTGAGGAGAGGTTTATAAATGAAGCATAATGCATGGCATGACACAATTTGGGATGGATTGGATTACCTGGAGGCTTTGTCGTAGCTGTTTCGGTCTTAAATTTTGTCATAATATAGAAAATTGAGCAAATTTAACGTGGTTAGTGGATTCATGTCATTCTGAACTCTAAATCGAAAGTTATGAACGATTTAGTGTGGATATGTCATGTTCATCGGCCAGTTAAAATGATCATTCTACACTGATCCTTGGTGCTCTTTTAATAAAGGCTTATATATGAAGCAAAATGCATGGCATCACGCAGTTTAGGATACATTGGATTACTTAGAGGCTTTTTCGTAGCTTTTTAAGTCTCAAATGTTGTCACAATATTGAATATTTAGCTAATTAACGTAGGCGTTGGATTCATGTCATTTTGAGTTCTAAATAAAATGTTAAAGACGATTTAGTGCGGATATGTCAAGTTGATCAGCTAGTTAAAATGATCATTCTAAACTGATCATTGGTGCTCATTGAGGAGAGGTTTACAAATGAAGCATAATGCATGGCATGAAGCAAGATGGGATGGATTGGAATACTTGGAGGTTTTGTCATAGCTATTTTGGTCTTAAATTTTATCATAATATAGAAAATTGAGCTAGCTTAAGTTGGGTAGTGGATTCATGTCATTCTGAACTCCAAATCAAAATAAATGGATGAATTGGTGCAGAAATGTCAAGTTTATCGACTAGTTAAATTGATCATTCCAAACGCATCATTGGTGCTCATTGTGCAAAGGTGTACATATGAAGCATAATGCATGGCATCATGCAGTTGGGATAGATTGGATTACTTGGAGGCTTTTTGGTAGGTATTTCGGTCCTAAATGTAATCACAATATATAATTTTAAGCTAGCTTAACGTGGGCATATGATTCGTTTCATTATGACCTCTCAATCAATAGTTACGGATAATTTAGTACAAACATGTCAAGTTGATCAGCCAGTAAAAATGATCATTCTAAACTGATCATTGGTGCTTCTTGAATAAAGGCTTATAAATCAAACATAATGAATGGCATCACGCAGTTTAGGATACATTGGATTACTTGGAGGCTTTGTCATAACTCTTTAACTCTCAAATGTTGTCATACTTTTGAATATTTAGCTAGATTAATGTGGGTGTTGGATTCATGTCATTTTGAGCTCTATATCAAATGTTAAAGACGATTAAGTGCGGATATATCAAGTTAATCAGCTAGTTAAAATGATCATTATAATTTGATCATTGCTGATCATTGAGAAATGGTTTACATATGAAGCATAATGCATGGCATGAGGTAGTTTAGGATGGATTAGATTACTTGGAAGCTTCGTCATAGATATTTCGGTCTTAAATTTTATCATAATATAGAAAATTGAGGTAGCTTAATGTGGGTAGTGGGTTCATGTCATTCTGAACTCTAAATCAAAAGTTATGAACAATTTAGTGCGGAAAATTCAAGTTTATCGACTAGTTAAATTGATTATTCCAAACTTATCACTGGTGATCATTGAGCAAAGGTTTACAGATGAAACATAATGCATGACATCATGCAGTTTGGGATAGATTGCATTACCTGGAGGATTTTTCGTAGCTAATTTGCTACTAAATTTAATCACAATATAGAGTTTTAGGCAAGCTTAATGTGGGCATTGGATTCGTGTAATTCCGACCTCTAAATCAAAAGTTACGAATAATTTAGTGCAAAGATGTCAAGTTGATCGCCCTGTTAAAATGATCGCCCTGATCATTGGTGCTCATTCAACAGATGTTTACAAATGAAGCATAATGCATTGCATCCAATTGTTTCGGATAGATTAGATTACTTAGAGGCTTTGTTGTAGCTATTTTTGTCTTAAATTTAATCACAATATTGAAAATTGAGCTAGCTTAACATGGGCATTGGATTCGTGTCACTCTGAACTCTAAATCAAAAGTTATGGACGATTTAGTGCAGAAATGTCAAGTTTATCGAATAGTTAAATTGAGTAGTCCAAACTCATCATTGGTGCTCTTGAGCAAAGGTTTACAGATGAAGCATAATGCATGGCATCATGCACTTTAAGTAGATTGGATTACTTGGCGGCTTTGTCATAGCTATTTCAGTTTTAAATTTAGTCACAATATAGAAAATTGAGCTAGCTTAACGTGGGTAGTGGATTCATGTCATTATGAACTCCAAATCAAAAGTTATGGACGATTTTGTGCAGAAATGTCAAGTTATCAAAAGTTACGGACGATTTAGTGTGGACATGTCAAGTTGATAGGCCAGTTCAAATGATAATTCTAAACTGAACATTGTTGCTCCTTGAGTAAAGTCTTGTAAATGAATCATAATGCATGGCATCATGATGTTTATGATACATTGGCTTACTTCGATGCTTTGTCGTAGATCTTTCATTCTCAAATGTTGTCACAATATTGCAAATTAAGCTAGATTAACGTGGTTGTTGGATTCATGTCATCTTGAGCTCTAAATCAAATGTTACAGAGGATTTAGTATGGACACGTCAAGTTGATGAGCTAGTTAAGACGACCATTCTAAACTGATCATTGGTGCTCATTGAGCAAAGGTTTACAAATGAAGCATAATGCATGGCATCACGCTGTTTGGGATAGATTGGCTTACTTGAATGCTTGGTCGTATCTATTCGGACCTTTATTTCCGCACAATATAGGAAATTGAGGTAGCTTAACGTGGCCATTAGATTCATGTCATTCTGAACTTAAATCACAAGTTACGGACGATTTAGTGCACACATGTCAAGTTTATCGGCTAGTTAAACTGATCATTCTAAGTGATCATTGGTGCTCATCGAGAAAAGGCTTACAAATGAATCATAATGCATGGTATCCAGCAGTTCGGTCTTGAATTTAATCATAATATAGAAAATTGAGCTACCTTAACGAGGGCGTTGGATGCATGTCAATTTGAGCTCCAAATAAAATGTTAAAGACGAGTTAGTGCAGACATGTCAAGTTGATCATCTAATTAAATTGATCATTCTAAACTGACTATTGGTGCTTATTGAGCAAAGATTTACAAATGAAGCATAATGCATGACATCACGCAGTTTAGGATGTATTGGATTACTTGGAGGCTTTGTCGTAGCTCTTTCAGTCTCAAATGTTGTCACAGTACTAAATATTGAGCTAGGTTAACGTGGCAGTGGGATTCATTTTATCTTGAGCTCTAAATCAAATGTTAAAGACGATTTACTATAGACATGTCAAGTTGATCATCTAGTTAAAATGATCATTCTAAACTGATCGTTGGTGCTCATTGTGCAAAGGTTTATGAATGAAGCGTAATGCATGGCATCATGCAGTTTGTGATAGATTAGATTACTTGGAGGATTTTTCCTAGCTATTTTGGTCATAATTGTAACAATATAGAATATTGAGATAGCATAACGCGGGCGTTGGATTTGTGTCATTCTGAACTTTAAATCAAAAATTATGGAGGATTTAGTGCCGATATGTCAAGTTGATCGGCTTGTTAAAATGATCATTCTAAACTGATCATTGGTGCTCTTTGAGTAAAGGCTTATAAAAGAATTATAATGTATGGCATCACGTTAGTTTGGAATACATTAGATTACTTCGTATCTTTGTCGTAGATCTTTCAATCTCAAATGTTGTCACAATATTGAAAATTGAGCTAAATTAATGTGGCCATTGGATTCTTGTTATTTTGATCTCTAAATCAAATGTTTAAGACGATTTAGTGCGAACATGTGAAGGTTGTCAGCTAGTTAAAGTGATCATTCTAAACTGATCATTGGTGCGCATTGAGCAATGGTTTACAAATGAAGCATAATGAATGACATCACACAGTTTGGAAAAGATTGGATTACTTGGAGAATTTATCGTAGCTATTTTGGTGTTAAATTTTGCCACAATATAGAATATTAAGCTTACTTAACTTGGGCATTGGATTCGTGTCATTCTGAAATCTAAATCAAAAGTTATGATCGACTTTGTGTGAACATGTCAAGTTGATTGGCCAGTTAAAATAATCATTCTAAACTGATCATTGGTGCTCCTTTAATAAATGCTTATAAATGAATTATAATGCATGGTATCATGCAGTTTGGAATACATTGGATTACTTGGAGGCTTTGTCGATGCTCTTTCTGCTCAGATGTTTTCACAATATAGAAAATTTAGCTAGAGTAATGTGGCAAAGATTTACAAATGAAGCATAATGCATGACATCACACAATTTGGGATAGATTAGATTATTTGGAGGGTTTGTTGTAGCTATTCTGGTCTTAAATTTTTTCACAATTTAGAATATTGAGCTAGCTTAACGTGGGCGTTGGATATTTATCATTCTCTCTAAATAAAAAGTTACGAACGATTCAGTGCGGACATGTCAAGTTTATCGGCTAGTTAAATTGATCATTTTCAACTGATCATTGGTGGTAATTGAGCAAAAGTTTACAAATAAAGCATAATGCATGGCATCACGCAGTTTGGGATAGATTTGATTAGTTAACGGCTTTGTCGTAGCTCTTTCAGTCTCAAAATTTTCAACAATATCAAAAACTGAGCTAGATTAAAGTGGGTGTTGGATTTGGGTAATTCTGAACTCTAAAGCAAAAGTTACAGACGATTTAGTGTGGGCATGTCAAGTTTATCGGCCAGTTAAAATGATAATTCTAAACTGATCATTGTTGCTCCTTGAGTAAAGGGTTATATATGAAGCATAATTCATGGCATCACGCAGTTTAGGATACAAATGATTACTTGGAGGCTTTGTCGTAGCTCTTTCAGTCTCAAATGTTGTAAGAATTGCCTAGACTAGCTTGGCCGTTGGATTAATGTCAGTTTGAGCTCTAAATCAAATGTTAAAGACGATTTAGTGTGGACATGTCAAGTAGATCAACTAGTTAAAATGATCATTCTAAACTGATCATTTGTACTCATTGAGCAAAGGCTTAAAAATGATGCATAATGCATGGCAACACGCAGTTTGGGATACATTGGATTACTTCGAGGCTTTGTCATAGCTCTTTCAGTCTCAAATATTTTCACAATTTTGAAAATTAAGCTAGTTTAATGTGGCTTGGACTCTTGTCATTTTGAGCTCTAAATCAAATGTTATAGACGATTTTGTGCGAACATGACAAGTTGATCAGGTAGTTAAAATTATTATTCTAAACTTATGATTGGTGCTCATTGAGCAAAGGTTTATAAATGAAGCATAATGCATGATATCACACAGTTTGGGATAGATTGGAGGCTTTGTCGTAGCTATTTTGGTCTTAAATTTTTTACAATATAGAATATTGAGGTAGATTAACGCGTGCGTTGGATTCGTGTCATTCTGAACTCTAAATCAAAAGTAACGGACGATTTAGTGCGGACGTTTCAAGTTGATTGGCAACTTAAAATGATCATTGTAAAATGGTCATCGGTGGTCCTCGAGTAAAGACTTATAATGAAGCATAATGCATGGCATCACACAGTTTGGAATAAATTCGATTACTTGGAGACTTTGTTGTAGCTCTTTCAGTCTCAAATATTGTCACGATATTGGAAATTTAGCTAGATTAACGTGGCCATTGGGTTCTTGTCATTTTCAGCTCTAAATCAACGTTAAGGACAATTTATTGCAAACCTGTCAAGTTGATCGGCTTGTTAAAATGATCGTTCTAAACTGATCATTGGTGCTTATTGAACAAAGATTTACAAATGTAGCACAATGGATGACATCACACAGTTTGGAATAGATTGGATTACTTGGAGGCTTTGTAGTAGCTATTTTGGTCTTAAAGTTTTTCAAAATTTAGAATATTGAGCTAGCTTAACGTGAGCGTTGGATTCGTGTCAGTTTGTGCTCTAAATCAAAAGTTACGGACGATTTAGTGCGGACATGTCATTTTTATTGGCTAGTTAAACTGATCATTGGTGCTCATTGAGCAAAGGTTTACAAATGAAGCATAATGCATGACATCACACTGTTTGGGATAGATTGTATTACTTGGAGGCTTAGTCATAGCTCTTTGAGTCTGAAATGTTGTCACAGTATTGAATATTGAGCTAGATTAATGTGGGCATTCGATTCATGTCATTTTGATCTCTAGATCAAATTTTATAGACGATTTTGTGTGGACATGTAAAGTTGATCAGCTAGTGAAAATGATCATTCTAAACTGATCATTGGTGCTCATTCAACAAAGGTTTACAAATGAAGAATAATGCATGGCATAATGCAGTTTGGGATATATTGGATTACTTAGAGACGTTTTCGTAGCTATTTCGGTCTTAAATTTAATCAAAATATAGAAAACTGAGCTAGCTTAACGTTGGCGTTGGATTCGTGTCATTCTGAAGTGTAAATCAAAAGTTATGGACGATTTAGTACATACATGTCAAGTTTATTGGCGAGATAAAATGATAATTTTAAACTAATCATTAGTGGTCCTTGAGTAAAGTATGGCATCACGCAGTTTGGTATATGTTGGATTACTTCGAGGCTTTGTCATAGCTCTTTCAGCGTCAAATGTTGTCACAATATAGAAAATTGAGCTAGATTAATGTGGCCGTTGGATTCTTGTTATTTTGAGATCTAAATCAAAGGTTAAAGACGATTTAATGCGGACATGTAAAGTGGATCAGCTAGTTAAAATGGATATTCTAAACTTATCATTTGTGCTCATTGAGCAAAACTTTACAAATGAAGCATAATGCATGACATCACACAGTTTGGGATAGATTGGATTAATTGGAGGCTTGTCCTAGCTATTTCGGTCTTAAATTTTGTCGCAATATAAAATATTGAGCTAGCTTAATGTGGACGTTGGATTCGTGTCATTCTGAACTCTAAATAATAAGTTACAGAGAATTTAGTGTGGACATGTCAAGTTTATCGGCTAGTTAAATTGATCATTCTAAATGGATTAGTGGTGTTCTTTGAGAAAAGATTTACAAATGAAGCATAATGCATAGCATCACACAGTTTGGGATATATTTGATAACTTGTAAGCGTTGTTGTAGCTCTTTCAGTCTCAAATGTTGTCACGATATGTAAAATTGAGCTAGATTAACATGGATGATCGATTCATGTCATTTGAGCTCTAAATCAAATGCTATGGACGACTTTGTGCGGATATGTCAAGTTGATCATCTAGTTAAAATGATCATTCTAAAATGATCGTCCTAAACTGATCATTGGTGCCCATTCAGCTAAGGTTTACAAATGAAGCATAATGCATGGCATCACGCAGTTTGGGATATATTGGATTATTTGGAGGCTTTTGCTTATCTATGTCAGTCTTAAATTTAATCACAATATAGAAAATTGAGCTAGCTTAAAGTGGGTGTTGGATTTGTGTCATTCCAAATTCTAAATCAAAAGTTACAGAAGATATAGTGTAGATATGTCAAGTTCATCTGCCAGTTAAAATGATCATTATAAATTGATCATTGGTGCTTATTGAGCAATGGTTTACAAATGAAGCATAATGTATGACATCACACAGTTTGGGATAGATTGGATTACTTGGAGGCTTTGTATTAGCTATTTTGGTCTTAAATTTAGAGTATTGAGCTAGCTTAACGTGGGCGTTGGATTCGTATCATTATGTACTCTAAATCAAAGGTTACAAACGATTTAGTACGGACATGTCAAGTTTATCGACAAGTTAAATTGACATTTTAAACTGATCCTTGGTGCTTATTGAGCAAAGGTTTACAAATGAATTATAATACATGGCATCACACTGTTCCGGATAGATTGGATTATTGGAGGATTTTAAACTGATCCTTGGTGCTTATTGAGCAAAGGCTTATTGGAGACTTTGTCGTAGCTCTTTCAGTTTCAAATGTTGTCACAATGTTGAAAATTGAGCTAGATTAATGTGGGCGTTCGATTCATGTATATTTGAGCTCTAAATCAAATATTACATATGATTTTGTGCGGACATATGATGTTGATCAGCTAGTTAAAATGATCATTCTAAACTGAGTGTTGGTGCTCATTGAGCAAGGTTTACATATGAAGCATAATCCATGACATCACACAGTTTGAGATAGATTGGATTACTTGGAAGCTTTTTCATAGCTATTTTGGTCTTAATTTTTCACAATTTAGAATATTCAGCTAGCTTAACGTGGGCGTTGGATTGTAATTCAGAACTCTAAATCAAAAGTTACGAACAGTTTAGTCCGTACATGTCAAGCTTATCAGCTAGTTAAATTGATCATTTTTTAAACTGATCCTTGATGCTAATTGAGCATGTTTACAAATGAAGCATAATGCATGGCATCACGCTGTTTGGGATAGATTGGATTACTTGGAGGCTTTGTCGTATCTCTTTCAGTCTGAAATTTTGACACAATATTGAAATTTAAGCTAGATTAATGTGGGCATCCGATTCATGTTATTTTGATGTCTAAATAAAAATTTACAAACGATTTAGTGCGGGCATGTCATGTTGATCAGCTAGTTAAACAAATCATTTTAAATTGATCATTGGTGCTCATTAAGCACATGTTTACAAATGAAGCATAATGCATGGCATCAGGAAGCTTGGGATAGATTGGATTGCTTAGAGGCATTTTGGTAGCTCTTTTAGTGTGAAATGTTGTCACGATATATAAAACTGAGCTAGGTTAAAGTGGATGTTGGATTCGTGTCATTCTTAACTCTAAATCAAAAGTTACGAACAATTTAGTGCAGACATGTCAAGTTGATCTGCCAGTTAAAATGATAATTCTAAACTGATCATTGGTGTGCCTTGAGTAAAGGCTTATAAATGAAGCATAATACATGGCATCACGCAGTTTGGGATACATTGGATTCCTTGGAGGCTTTTTTATAGTTATTTTAGTCTCAAATGTTGTCAAAATATTGAAAATTGAGGTACATTAACGTGGGCATTGGATTCATGTCATTTTTAGCTCTAAATCCAATGTTACAGAAGATTTACAGCGGACATGTCAAGTTTGGGATAGATTGGAATACTTGGACGCTTTATCGCAGCTATTTTGGTATTAAATTTTGTCAAAATATAGAATATTGAGCTAGCTTAAATGTTGGCATTGAATTCGTGTCATTCTGAACTCTAAATAAAAAGGTACGCACGGTTTAGTGCAGACATGTCATGTTCATCGGCCACTTAAAATGATCATTTTAGACTGATCATTGATGCTATTTGAATAAAGGCTTATATATGAAGCATTATGCATGGCATCACACAGTTAGGGATACATTGGATTATGTGGAGGCTTTGTCGTAGCTCTTTAAGTCTCAAATGTTGTTGCAATATTGAATATTTATCTAGATTAACATGGGCGTTGGATTCATGTCATTTATCGACTAGTTAAATTGATCATTCCAAACGCATCATTGGTGCTCATTGTGCAAAGGTGTACAGATGAAGCATAATGCATGGCATCATGCAGTTGGGATAGATTGGATTACTTGGAGGCTTTTTGGTAGGTATTTCGGTCCTAAATGTAATCACAATATAGAATTTTAAGCTAGCTTAACGTGGGCATATGATTCGTTTCATTATGACCTCTCAATCAATAGTTACGGATAATTTAATACAAACATGTCAAGTTGATCAGCCAGTAAAAATGATCATTCTAAACTGATCATTGGTGCTTCTTGAATAAAGGCTTATAAATCAAACATAATGAATGGCATCACGCAGTTTAGGATACATTGGATTACTTGGAGGCTTTGTCATAACTCTTTAACTCTCAAATGTTGTCATACTTTTGAATATTTAGCTAGATTAATGTGGGTGTTGGATTCATGTCATTTTGAGCTCTATATCAAATGTTAAAGACGATTAAGTGCGGATATATCAAGTTAATCAGCTAGTTAAAATGATCATTATAATTTGATCATTGCTGATCATTGAGAAATGGTTTACAGATGAAGCATAATGCATGGCATGAGGTAGTTTAGGATGGATTAGATTACTTGGAAGCTTCGTCATAGATATTTCGGTCTTAAATTTTATCATAATATAGAAAATTGAGGTAGCTTAATGTGGGTAGTGGATTCATGTCATTCTGAACTCTAAATCAAAAGTTATGAACAATTTAGTGCGGAAAATTCAAGTTTATCGACTAGTTAAATTGATTATTCCAAACTTATCACTGGTGATCATTGAGCAAAGGTTTATAGATGAAACATAATGCATGACATCATGCAGTTTGGGATAGATTGCATTACCTGGAGGATTTTTCGTAGCTAATTTGCTACTAAATTTAATCACAATATAGAGTTTTAGGCAAGCTTAATGTGGGCATTGGATTCGTGTAATTCCGACCTCTAAATCAAAAGTTACGAACAATTTAGTGCAAAGATGTCAAGTTGATCGCCCTGTTAAAATGATAATTCTAAACTGATCCTTGGTGCTCCTTTAGTAAAGGCTTATAAATCAAGCATAATGCATGGCATCATACAGTTTAGTATACATTGGATTACTTAGAGGGTTTTTCGTAGCTCTTTAAGTCATAAATGTTGTCACAAAATTGAAAATTGAGCTAGAGTAATGTGAGTGTTGGATTCATGTCATTTTGAGCTCTAAATCAAATGTTAAATAGGATTTAATGCCGACATGTCAAATTGTTCAGCTAGTTAAAATGATCATTGGTGCTAATTGAGGAGAGGTTTACAAATGAAGCATAATGCATGGCATCGAGCAGTTTGGGATAGATTTGAATACTTGGATGCTTTGTCGTAGCTATTTGGATCTTAAATTTTGTCACAATATAGAATATTGAGCTACCTTAATGTGGGTGTTAGAGTCCTGTCATTTTGAACTCTAAATCAAAAGTTACGGAAGATTAAGTGCGGACATGTCAAGTTCATCAGCCAATTAAAATAATCATTCTAAACTAATCATTGGTGCTCTTTGAGTAGAGGCTTATAAATGAAGCTTAATGCATGGTGTCACGCAGTTTAGGATAAATTGGATTACTTGGAGGCTTGTCGTAGCTCTTTATGTCTCAAATGTTGTCACAATATTGAATATTGAGCTAGATTGACGTTGGCGTTGGATTCTTGTAATTTAGAAATGAAATGTTAAAGACGATTTAGTGCGGACATATCAAGTTGATCAGTAAGTGAAAATGACAATTCTAAACTGATCATTGCTGTTATCGAGCAAAGGCTTACAAATAAAGTATAATACATGGCATCACGCAGCTTTGGATAGATTGGATTACTTGGACACTTTGTTAGCTATTTTGGTCTTAACTTTTGTGATAATATAGTGCGGAAAATTCAAGTTTATCGACTAGTTAAATTGATTATTCCAAACTTATCACTGGTGATCATTGAGCAAAGGTTTACAGATGAAACATAATGCATGACATCATGCAGTTTGGGATAGATTGCATTACCTGGAGGATTTTTCGTAGCTAATTTGCTACTAAATTTAATCACAATATAGAGTTTTAGGCAAGCTTAATGTGGGCATTGGATTCGTGTAATTCCGACCTCTAAATCAAAAGTTACGAACAATTTAGTGCAAAGATGTCAAGTTGACCGCCCTGTTAAAATGATCGCCCTGATCATTGGTGCTCATTCAACAGATGTTTACAAATGAAGCATAATGCATTGCATCCAATTGTTTCGGATAGATTAGATTACTTAGAGGCTTTGTTGTAGCTATTTTTGTCTTAAATTTAATCACAATATTGAAAATTGAGCTAGCTTAACATGGGCATTGGATTCGTGTCACTCTGAACTCTAAATCAAAAGTTATGGACGATTTAGTGCGGAAATGTCAAGTTTATCGAATAGTTAAATTGAGTAGTCCAAACTCATCATTGGTGCTCTTGAGCAAAGGTTTACAGATGAAGCATAATGCATGGCATCATGCAGTTTAAGTAGATTGGATTACTTGGCGGCTTTGTCATAGCTATTTCAGTTTTAAATTTAGTCACAATATAAAAAATTGAGCTAGCTTAACGTGGGTAGTGGATTCATGTCATTATGAACTCCAAATCAAAAGTTATGGACGATTTAGTGCAGAAATGTCAAGTTATCAAAAGTTACGGACGATTTACTGTGGACATGTCAAGTTGATAGGCCAGTTCAAATGATAATTCTAAACTGAACATTGTTGGTCCTTGAGTAATGTCTTGTAAATGAATCATAATGCATGGCATCATGATGTTTATGATACATTGGCTTACTTCGATGCTTTGTCGTAGATCTTTCATTCTCAAATGTTGTCACAATATTGAAAATTAAGCTAGATTAACGTGGGTGTTGGATTCATGTCATCTTGAGCTCTAAATCAAATGTTACAGAGGATTTAGTATGGACACGTCAAGTTGATGAGCTAGTTAAGACGACCATTCTAAACTGATCATTGGTGCTCATTGAGCAAAGGTTTACAAATGAAGCATAATGCATGGCATCACACTTTTTGGGATAGATTGGCTTACTTGAATGCTTGGTCGTATCTATTCGGACCTTTATTTCCGCACAATATAGGAAATTGAGGTAGCTTAACGTGGCCATTAGATTCATGTCATTCTGAAGTTAAATCACAAGTTATGGACGATTTAGTGTACACATGTCAAGTTTATCGGCTAGTTAAACTGATCATTCTAAGTGATCATTGGTGCTCATCGAGCAAAGGCTTACAAATGAATCATAATGCATGGTATCCAGCAGTTCGGTCTTGAATTTAATCATAATATAGAAAATTGAGCTACCTTAACGAGGGCGTTGGATGCATGTCAATTTGAGCTCCAAATAAAATGTTAAAGACGAGTTAGTGCGGACATGTCAAGTTGATCATCTAATTAAATTGATCATTCTAAACTGACTATTGGTGCTTATTGAGCAAAGATTTACAAATGAAGCATAATGCATGACATCACGCAGTTTAGGATGTATTGGATTACTTGGAGGCTTTGTCATAGCTCTTTCAGTCTCAAATGTTGTCACAGTACTAAATATTGAGCTAGATTAACGTGGCTGTGGGATTCATTTTATCTTGAGCTCTAAATCAAATGTTAAAGACGATTTACTATAGACATGTCAAGTTGATCATCTAGTTAAAATGATCATTCTAAACTGATCGTTGGTGCTCATTGTGCAAAGGTTTATGAATGAAGCGTAATGCATGGCATCATGGAGTTTGGGATAGATTAGATTACTTGGAGGCTTTTTCTCTAACCAACACCCACTTTAAGCTAGCTCAATTTTCTATATTGTGATTAAATTTAAGACTGACATAGATAAGCAAAAGCCTCCAAATAATCCAATATATCCCAAATTGCGTGATGCCATGCATTATGCTTCATTTGTAAACCTTAGCTGAATGGGCACCAATGATCAGTTTAGGACGATCATTTTAGAATGATCATTTTAACTAGATGATCAACTTGACATATCCGCACAAAGTCTTCCATAGCATTTGATTTAGAGCTCAAATGACATGAATCGATCATCCATGTTAATCTAGCTCAATTTTACATATCGTGACAACATTTGAGACTGAAAGAGCTACAACAATGCTTACAAGTTATCAAATATATCCCAAACTGTGTGATGCTATGCATTATGCTTCATTTGTAAATCTTTTCTCAAAGAACACCACTAATCCATTTAGAATGATCAATTTAACTAGCCGATAAACTTGACATGTCCACACTAAATTCTCTGTAACTTATTATTTAGAGTTCAGAATGACACGAATCCAACGTCCACATTAAGCTAGCTCAATATTTTATATTGCGATAAAATTTAAGACCAAAATAGCCAGGACAAGCCTCCAATTAATCCAATCTATCCCAAACTGTGTGATGTCATGCATTATGCTTCATTTGTAAAGCTTTGCTCAATGAGCACAAATGATAAGTTTAGAATATCCATTTTAACTAGCTGATCCACTTTACATGTCCGCATTAAATCGTCTTTAACATTTGATTTAGATCTCAAAATAACAAGAATCCAACGGCCACATTAATCTAGCTCAATTTTCTATATTGTGACAACATTTGACGCTGAAAGAGTTACGACAAAGCCTCGAAGTAATCCAACGTATACCAAACTGCGTGATGCCATACTTTACTCAATGACCACTAATGATTAGTTTAAAATTATCATTTTATCTCGCCAATAAACTTGACATGTATGTACTAAATCGTCCGTAACTTTTGATTTACACTTCAGAATGACACGAATCCAACGCCAACGTTAAGCTAGCTCAGTTTTCTATATTTTGATTAAATTTAAGACCGAAATAGCTACGAAAACGTCTCTAAGTAATCCAATATATCCCAAACTGCATTATGCCATGCATTATTTTAAAATGATACTATTAACTGGATGATCAACATCACATGTCCACACTAAATCGTGCATAACTTTTTCTTTAGAGTTTTGAATGACACGATTCAAATGCCGACGTTAAGCTATCTTAATTTTTTTATATTGTGACAAAATATGAGACAGAAAAAGATATGAAAAAGCGTCTAAGTAATCCAATCTATCAAAAACTGCATGATGCCATGCATTATGATTCATTTATAACCCTTTACTCAATGAGCACCAATGATCACTTTAATTGGTCGATCAACTTGACATGTCCGCATTAAAACGTCTGTAACTTTTGATTTAGAGCTCCGAATGACACGATTCCAATGCCCACGTTAAGCTAGCTCAATTTAGCAATATTGTGACATGAGAGAGAACTAGATATGACAAAGCGTCTAAGTAATCTATTCCATCCCAAACTCTGAGATGCCATGCATTATGCTTCATTGATAAGCCTTTACTCAATGAGTACCAATGATTAGTATAGAATGATGATTTTAACTCGTCGATCAACTTGACATGTTGGCATAAAATAGTCCGTAACATTTGATTTATAGATCATAATGACACAAATCCAATGCCCACGTTAAGCTAGCTCAATTTTCTATATTCAGACATAATTTGAGACAAAAATAGATGCAAAAAAGTGTCCTAATAATCCAATCTATCCCAAACTACGTGATGCCTTGCATTATTATTCATTTATTAGCCTTTACTCAATAAGCACCAATGACTAGTTTAGAATGATCATATTAACTGGCCGATCAACTTGACATGTCCAAACTAAATCGTCCGTAACTTTTGAATTAGAGCTCAGAATGACACGAATCCAGTGCCCACATTAATCTAGCTCAGTTTTCTATATTGTGACAAAATCTGAGACAGAAATAGATACTACAAAGCATCCAAGTAATCCAGAGTATCGCGAAGTACGTGATGCCATGCATTATTCTTTATTTATAAGCTTTTATTCAATGATCACCAATGATCAGTTTAGAATGATCATTTTAACTGGCCGATCAACTTAACATGTCTGCACTAAATCATCCATAACTTTGGAATTATAGCTCATAAAGATATGAATCCAAAGCCGACGTTAAACTAGTTCAATTTGTTATATCGTGACAAAATTTGACACAGAACTAGGTACGACAAAGCGTCCAAGTAGTTCAATCTATCCAGGACTGAGTGATGCCATGCATTATGCTTCATTTATAAACATTTACTCAATGAGCGCCAATGATTTGTTTAGAATGATGATTTTAACGGGCCGAGCAATTTGACATGTTTGCATTAAATTGTGTATAACTTTTGATTTATAGCTCAGAATGAAACGAATCCAATACCCACGTTAAGCTAGCTCAATGTTCTATATTGAGAAAACATTTGAGATTGAAATAGATATGGCAAAGCGTACAAGTAATTTAATCTATCCAAACTGCGTGATCTCGTGCATTTTGCTTTATTTATAAGCTTTTATCCGATGAGTACTAATGATAAGTTTAGAATGATCATTTTAACTGGCCGATCAACTTTATATGTCCGCACTAAATCGTACGTAACTTTTCATTTATAGCTAAGAATGATACGAATCCAATCCCCATGCATGTAAAGCTAGTTCAATTTGCTATATTGTGACAAAATTTGAGATGGAACTAGAAACGACAAAGCATCCAAGTAATTCAATCTATCCAGGACTGCGTGATGCCATGCATTATGATTCATTTATATGCCTTTACTCAATGAGTACCAAGGATTAGTTTAGAATGATCATTTTAACAGACTGATCAACTTGATTGTTTTCAATAAATCATCCGTAACTTTTGATTTATAGCTCGGAATGAAAAGAATCCAATGCCTACGTTAAGTTAGCTAAATTTTCAATATTGAAACAAAATTTGAGATAGTAATACATTCAAAAGAGTGTACAAGTAATCCAATCTATTCCAAACTGCATGACGCCATGCATTATGCTTCATTTATAAGATTTTACTCAATGAGCAGCAGTGACTTATATAGAATGATCATATTAACAGGCCGATCAACTTGACATGTCCATACTATCGTCCATAACTTTTGAATTAAAGCTCAGAATGACACGAATCCAATGCCCACGTTAAGCTAGCTCAATTTAATATTGTGACAAAATTTGAGACAGACATAGATACGAAAAAGCGTCCAAGTAATCCAGTCTATCGCAAACTACATTATGCCATGCATTTTTCTTTATTTATCAGCTTTTACTCAACGTGCGCCAATGATCAGTTTATAATGATCATTTTAACTGGCCGATCAACTTGACATGACTTCATTAAATTGTCTGTAACTTTTGATTTATAGCTTAGAATGACACGAATCCAATGCCCACGTTAAGCTACTTCAATTTTCTATATTGTGACAAAATTGAGAGTGAACTAGACACGACAAAGCGTTCAAGTAATTCAATCTATCCAAGACTGCATGGTGCCATGCATTATGCTTCATTTATAAGCCTTTACTCCATGAGCACTAATTCTCAGTTTAGAAAGATCATATTAACTAGCCGATCAACTTGATATGTCCGCACTAAATCGTTGGTAACTTTTGATTTAGCGCACAGAATGACACGAATCCAATGTCCACGTTAATCTAGCTCAATTCTCTATATTTTGTTAAAAATTAAGACTAAATTGCTTCGACAAAGCGTCCAAGTAATCCAATATATCCAAAACTGTGTAATGTCATGCATTATGCTTCATTTATAATCGTTTACTCAATGAGCACCAATGATCAGTTTAGAAAGGGCATATTAACTGGCCGATCAACATGACCTGTCCACACTAAATCGTCCATAACTTTTGATTTGTAGCTCAAAATGACATGGATCCAATTCCCACGTTAAGCTAGCTCAATTTTCTATATTGTGACGAAATTTGGAACAGAAATAGATACAACAAAGCGTAGAAGTAATCCATTCTATCCCGAACTGCGTGATGCCAAACATTATTCTTCATTTATAAGCTTTTACTCAATGAGCACCAATGATCAGTTTAGAATAATCATTTTAACTTGTCTATCAACTTGACATGTCTACACTAAATTGGCTGTAACTTTTGATTTATACCTCAGAATGACAAGAATCCAGTGCCCACGTTATGCTAGTTCAAATTTCTCTATTGAGAGAAACTTTGTGACATAAATAGATACAACAAAGCGTCCAAGTAATCCATTCTATCCCGAACTGCGAGATGCCATGCATTATACTTCATTTATAAGCTTTTACTCAATGAGCACCAATGATCAGTTTAGAATGATCATTTTAAATGGCCGATCAACTTGACATGTCTTTAGTAAATTGTCCGAATGCACTAATCCAATACCAACATTGATTTAGCTCAATTTTCTATATTGACAATGTTTGAAAGAGAAATAGATACAACAAAGCATACAAGTACTCCAATCTATCCCAAACTGTGTGATGCCATGCATTATGCTTTATTTATAGGCATTTACTCAATGAGCCCCAATGATCATTTTCTAATGATCATTTTAATTGGCTGATCAAGTGGACATGTCTTCACCAAATCGTTCGTAAGTTTTGATTTGTAGCTTACAATGACACAAATCCTATGCCCACGTTAGGCTAGTTCAATTTTCTATATTGAGACAAAAATTGAGACAGAAATAGATACGACAAAGCGCCCAAGTACTCCAATCTATCCAAAACTGCGTGATGTCATGCATTATGATTTATAAGCATTTACATAATGAGCAGCAATGATCAGTTTAGAATGATCATATTAATTAGCCGATCAACTTGACATATCCACACTAAATCTTCTGTATTTATTTTGAGCGTAGAATGACAGGAACCCAATGGCCACATTAAGCTACCCCAATTTTCTATATTGTAAAAAAATTTGAGACAAAAATAGATACGACAAGCATGCAAGTAATTCAGTCTATCCCAAACTGCGTGATGCCATGCATTATTCTTCAATTATAAAATTTTACTCAATGGAACCAATGATCAGTTTAGAATGATCATTTTAACAGATCGATCACCTTGACATGTGTGCACTAAATCATCTGTAACCTTTGCTTTATAGCTGAGAATGTAACAAATCCAATGCTTACGTTAACATAGTTCAATTTTCTATATTGAGACAAAATTTGAGACAAAAATAGATATGACAAAGCATCCAAGTAATCCATTATATCCCAAACTAAGAGGTGTCATGCATTATGCTTCTTTTATAAGCCTTTACTCATTGAGCACCAATGATCAGTTTAGAATGATCATTTTAACTGGCCGATCAACTTGACATGTCTGCAGTAAATCGTCCGTAACTTTTGAATTAGAGCTCAGAATGACATGAATCCAATGCCCACATTAATCTAGCTCAATTTTTCTATATTGTGACAAAATCTGAGACAGAAATAGATACGACAAAGCATCCGAGTAATCCAGTCTATCGTAAAATGCGTGATGCCATGCATTATTCTTTATTTATAAGCTTTTAGTCAATGAGCACCAGTTATTAGTTTAGAATGATCATTGTAACTGCCCGATCAACTTAACATGTCTGCACTAAAGCATCCATAACTTTTGATTTATAGCTCATAATGACACGAATCCAAAGCCGACGTTAAACTAGTTCAATTTGTTATATCGTGACAAAATTTGAGACAGAACTAGGTACGACAAAGCGTCCAAGTAGTTCAATCTATCCAGGAATGAGTGATGCCATGCATTATGTTTCATTTATAAGCATTTACTCAATGAGAACCAATGATTTGTTTAGAATGATGATTTTAACTGGCCGATCAATTTGACATGTTTGCATTAAATTGTCTGTAACTTTTGATTTATAGCTCTGAATGAAACGAATCCAATACCCACGTTAAGCTAGCTCAATGATCTATATTCAGAAAACATTTAAGATTGAAATAGATACGACAAAGCGTACAAGTAATTTAATATATCCCAAACTGCGTGATATCGTGCATTATGCTTTATTTATAAGCGTTTATTCAATGAGTACCAATGATAAGTTTAGAATGATCATTTTCATTGGCCAATCAACTTTATATGTTTGCACTAAATCATCCGTAACTTTTCATTTATAGCTCAGAATAACACGAATCCAATCCCCATGTAAAGCTAGTTCAATTCGCTATATTGTGACAAAATTTGAGACGGAACTAAAAATGACAAAGCATCCAAGTAATTCAATCTATCCAGGACTGTGTGATGCCATGCATTATGCTTCATTTATAAGCCTTTACTGAATGAGCACCAAGGATTAGTTTAGAATGATCATTTTAACAGACCGATCAAATTGATTATTTTGCAATAAATCATCCGTAACTTTTGATTTATAGCTCAGAATGAAAAGAATCCAATGCCTACGTAAGCTAGCTCAATTTTCTATATTGAAACAAAATTTGAGATAGAAATACATAAAAATGAGTGTACAAGTAATCCAATCTATCCCAAACTGCATGATGCCATGCATTATGCTTCATTTATAAGACTTTACTCAAAGAGCACCATTGATTTATTTAGAATGATCATATTAACTAGCCGATCAACTAGACATGTCCATACTATCGTCCATAACTTTTGAATTAAAGCTCCGAATGACACAAATCCAATGCCCACCTTATGCTAGCTCAATTTTCAATATTGTGGCAAAATTTCAGATAGACATAGATACGAAAAAGTGTCCAAGTAATCCAGTCGACCGCAAACTACATAATGCCATGAATTATTCTTTATTTATTAGCTTTTACTCAATGTGCGCCAATGATCAGTTTATAATGATCATTCTAACTGACCGATCAACTTGACATGACTGCATTAAATTGTCTGTAATTTTTTATTTGTAGCTCAGAATGACACGAATCCAATGCCCACGTTAAGCTAGTTCAATTTTCTATATTTTGACAAAATTGAGAGTGACTAGACACGACAAAGCGTTCAAGTAATTCAATCTATCCAAGACTGCATGGTGCCATGCATTATGTTTCATTTATAAGCCTTTACTCCATGAGCAGTAATGATCAGTTTAGAAAAATCATATTAACTAGCCGATCCACTTGATATGTCCGCACTAAATCATCGGTAACTTTTGATTTAGCGCACATAATGACACAAATCCAATGCCCACGTTAATCTAGCTCAATTTTCTATATTGTGTTAAAAATTAATACTAAAATTGCTTCGACAAAGCATCCAAGCAATCCATTATATCCAAAACTGTGTAATGTCATGCATTATGCTTCATTATAATCCTTTGCTCAATGACACGAATCAAATGCCCACATTGATTTGGCTCAATTTTCTATATTGAGACAATATTTGAGACATAAATAGATACGACAAAGCGTTCAAGTAATCCAATCTATCCCAAACTGCATAATGCCATGCATTATGATTTATTTATAGGCCTTTACTCAATGAGCACCAATGATCAGTTTAGAATGATCGTTTTAAATGGCCGATCAAGTGGACATGTGTTCACCAAATCGTTCGTAAGTTTTGCTTTTTAGCTCAGAATGACACGAACCAAATACCTACATTAAGCTAGTTCAATTTTCTATATTGAGACATAATTTGAGACAAAAAACAGATACGACAAAGCGGCCAAATAATCCAATCTATCCAAAACTACATGATGTCATGCATTATGCTTCATTTATAAGGATTTACTTAATGAGCTGGAATGATCAGTTTAGAATGATCATATTAAGTGGCCGATCAACTTGACATGTCCACACTAAATCGTCTCAATTAATCCAATCTATCCCAAACTGGGTGATACCATGCATTATGATTAATTTATAAGCCTTTACTTAATGCACACCAATGATAAGTTTAGAATGATCATTTTAACTGGCCGATCCACTTCACATGTCCGCACTAAATTGTCCGTAATTTTTGATTTAAAGCTCGGAATCACATGAATCTAATGCCCACGTTAAGCTAGCTCAATTTTCTATATTGTGACAAAATTTGCAACAAAAATAGATACGAAAAGCATCCAAGTAATCCAATCTATCCCAAACTACGTGATGCCATGCTTTATGCTTCATTTATATGCTTTTACTCAATGAGTACCAATGATCAGTTTAAAATAATCATTTTAATTGGCCAATCAACTTGACATGTTTGCATTAAAATGTCTGTAAATTTTTTATTTATAGCTCAAACTGAGAGGAATGCAGTGCACACATCTACCTCAATTTTCTATATTGTGATACAATTTAAGACTAAAATTGCTTCGACAAAGCATCCAACTAATTCAAAACTACGTAATGTCATGCATTATTCTTCATTTATAAGCGTTTACTCATGAGCACCAATGATCATTTTAGAATTATCATATTAACTGACCGATAACCATGACATGTCCACACTAAATTGTCCGTAACTTTTGTTTTATAGCTCAGAATGACACGAATCCAATGCCCACATTAAAGTATCTCAATTTTCTATATTGTGACAAAATTTGAGACATAAATAGATTTGACAAAGCGTCCAAGTAATCCAATCTATCCAAAACTACGTGATATCATGCATTATGTTTCATTTATAAGCCTTTACTCAATGAACACCATGATCGGGTTAGAATAATCAAATTAACTGGACGATTAACTTGAAATGTCCGAACTAAATCGTCAGTAACTTTTGTTTTGGATCCCCAAATGATACGAAACCAATGCCAACGTTAGGGTAGCTCAATTTTCTATATTTTGACAAAACTTGATATAAAAATAGAGAAGACAAAGCGTCCAAGTAATCAAATCTATCTCAAACTACGTGATGCCATGCTTTATGCTTCATTTATAAGCCTTTACTTATTGAGCACCAATGATCATTTTAGAATGATCACTTTAACTGGTCGATCAACTTGAAATGTCCACACTAAATCGTCCATAACTTTTGATATAGAGCTCAGAATGATACGAATCCAATGCCCATGTTAAGCTAATTCAATTATCTATATTGTAACAAATTTTGCGGCGGAAATAGATACGAAGAAGCGTCTAAGTAATCCAATCTTTCTATAAATGTGTGATACCATGCATTATGTTTCATTTATAAGCCTTTACTCAATGAGCACCAGTTATATGTTTAGAATGATCAGCTTCACTTGCCGATCAACTAGACATGTCCACGATAAATCGTATGTAACTTTTGATTTAGATCTCAGAATGACATGAACCCGATGTCACCGTTAAGGTAGCTCAATTTTCTATATTGTGATAAAATTTAAAACTAAAATTGCTTCCACAAAGTGTCCAAGTAATCCCATCTATCCAAAACTACGCAATGTCATGCATTATGCTTCATTTAGCTTCATTATTCAATGAGCACCAATGATCAGTTTACAATGATCATATTAACTTGTCGACAAACATGACATGTCCATATTGAATCGTTTGTAACTTTTGTTTTGTAGCTCAGAATGACACGAATCTATTGCCCACGTTAAGATACCTCAATTTTCTATATTGTGACAAAATTTGGGACAGCAATAGATACAACAAAGCATCCAAGTAATCCTGTTTATCACAAACTGCGTGATGCC
>JAEVFF010000950.1:145753-196863 GCA_018901945.1 Pugionium dolabratum | reverse complement strand
TTGCTGTGAATCAAGTAAGTCAACATATGCAAAGGCCTACTGTATATCATTGGAGCATGGTAGAAAGGATCCTTAGATACATCAAAGGATCTCCTGGTCAAGGTATATGGATGGGCAAGAATGGGAACACTGAGATTGTCGGGTATTGTGATGCAGATTGAGCTGGTGATAGGGTGGATAGGAAATCAACCACTGGGTATTGCACCTTCGTTGGTGGGAACTTAGTCACTTGGAAGACTAAGAAGCAGAAGGTGGTATCATGTTCTAGTGCTGAAGCAGAATATAGGGCTATGAGGAAGCTGACAAATGAAGTAACTTGGCTCAAAGCACTCTTGAACGATTTCGGTATTGCACAACCAGGGCCAATTACCTTCCATTGTGATAATCAGGCAGCCATTCACATAGCTTCAAACTCAGTGTTTCACGAGAGGACCAAGCAAATAGAGATCGACTGCCATAAGGTTAGGGAGAAAGTTCAAGATGGAACCATTCTGCCATGTTATACAAGGAGTGAAGACCAACTAGCTGACATCTTCACAAAGGCAGCAAGTCTCAAAGTTTGCAAGAACATCTTTAGCAACTTGGGCTTGTTGATTTATCACACCCATGATCAAAGGTCTCCTAATCCAAGAGCAACACACTCTTTTTCCCTTATTAAGGTTTTGTCCCAAGTGGTTTTCCTTAATAAGGTTTTTTAATGAGGTGTTGCCTTGGGTTCCCAAGCTTAAGACTTTAGGGTGATTCCAAAGTCTTTAGCTTGAGGTGGAGTATTGACATAGGAAAATCAAATAAGACCTATCTTGACCTACAAGGCAAGTGTGAGCACGAAAATTCAGTTTGAATAACAAGGGAAATGAAAAAGATGGGTTATTATTAACCACATGGTTGAAATGGTTAAATAGCTACCTTGGGAGAAGAATCAAGGTGGAAAAGTCATGCCCATGCTGCACACAGTCTTGGCAACCACACCAAACAGGCATGCCCATGCTGCACACAGTCTTGGCAACCACACCAAACAGTCATGCCCATGCTGTCTCCTCTCTTCTCATTGGTTGTTGACAGGCTCCTCTCTATTCAACCTCATCCACAAGTTTGAATTCGTTTTCTTTTGTGTTCACATTGTAAATCCTCTATAAAAGGGCTGTAAAGACTCAATGTATAATATACTCTTAGGTGATTCTTCTCCATAAGTCTAAGTCATTTCTCATTTTCTCATACTTCTCTTTGAGTTTTCAGATTCAATTCTTCACATTTCTCTTCTATAATCTCAATATTATTACACACATTAACCTAGCTTAATTTATCTATATTGTAACGAAATTTGAGAGAGAACTAGATACGAAAAACCTTCAAGGTAATCCAATCTATCCAAAACTGTGTGATGCCATGCAATATTCTTCATTTATTACCTTTACTCAATGAGAACCAATGATCAGTTTAAAATTATAATTTTAATTGGCCAATTAACTTGACATGTCTGCACTAAATCGTCCATAACTTTTGATTTAGAGATTAGAATGACACTAATCCAATGTCCACGTAAATGTACCTCAATTTTTATATTGTGATAAAATTTAAAACAAAAAATTGCGCCGCCAAGCATTCCAAGTAATAAAATCTATCCAAAACTGTTTGATATCATGCATTATGCTTCATTTTAAGCCTTTACTCAATGAGCACCACAAGTCATTTTAGAATATCCTTTTAACTCGCCGATTAGCTTAACATGTCTGCACTAAATCGTCTATAACTTTTGATTTATAGCTCATAATGACACTAATCCAATGTCCATGTTAAGCTACCTCTATATTGTAACAAAATTTGAGACAGAAATAGAAACGTCTAAGTCATCCAATCTATCCAAAACTGCGTGATGTCATGCATTATGCTTCATTCATAAGCATTTACTCAATGAGCAACAATGATCAGTTTAGAATGATCACTTTCACTGGCCGATCTACTTGACATGTCCGCACTAAATCGTCCGTAACATTTGATTAAGAGCTCCGAATGACACGATTCCAATGCCCACGTTAAGATAGCTCAATTTATCTATATTGTGACATAATTTGAGAGAGAACTATGTACGAAAAAGGGTTCAAGTAATCCAATCTATCCAAAACTGCGTGATGCCATGCATTATGCTTCATTTATAAGCCTTTACTCAATGAGCACCAATGATCAGTTTACAATGATCATTTTAACAGACCGATCAACTTGAAATTTTTGCACTAAACCGTCCGTAACTTTTAATTTATAGCTCAGAATGACACCAACCCAATGCCCACTTTAAGCTAGCTCAGTTTTCTATATTCAAACATAATTTGAGACAAAAATAGATGCAAAAAAGTGTCCTAATAATCCAATCTATCCCAAACTACGTGATGCCTTGCATTATTATTCATTTATTAGCCTTTACTCAATAAGCACCAATGACTAGTTTAGAATGATCATATTAACTGGCCGATCAACTTGACATGTCCAAACTAAATCGTCCGTAACTTTTGAATTAGAGCTCAGAATGACACGAATCCAGTGCCCACATTAATCTAGCTCAGTTTTCTATATTGTGACAAAATCTGAGACAGAAATAGATACTACAAAGCATCCGAGTAATCCAGAGTATCGCGAAGTACGTGATGCCATGCATTATTCTTTATTTATAAGCTTTTACTCAATGATCACCAATGATCAGTTTAGAATGATCATTTTAACTGGCCGATCAACTTAACATGTGTGCACTAAATCATCCATAACTTTGGAATTATAGCTCATAAAGATATGAATCCAAAGCCGACGTTAAACTAGTTCAATTTGTTATATCGTGACAAAATTTGACACAGAACTAGGTACGACAAAGCGTCCAAGTAGTTCAATCTATCCAGGACTGAGTGATGCCATGCATTATGCTTCATTTATAAACATTTACTCAATGAGCGCCAATGATTTGTTTAGAATGATGATTTTAACGGGCCGAGCAATTTGACATGTTTGCATTAAATCGTGTATAACTTTTGATTCATAGCTCAGAATGAAACGAATCCAATACCCACGTTAAGCTAGCTCAATGTTCTATATTGAGAAAACATTTGAGATTGAAATAGATATGGCAAAGCGTACAAGTAATTTAATCTATCCAAACTGCGTGATCTCGTGCATTATGCTTTATTTATAAGCTTTTATCCAATGAGTACCAATGATAAGTTTAGAATGATCATTTTAACTGGCCGATCAACTTTATATGTCCGCACTAAATCGTACGTAACTTTTCAATTATAGCTAAGAATGATACGAATCCAATCCCCATGCATGTAAAGCTAGTTCAATTTGCTATATTGTGACAAAATTTGAGATGGAACTAGAAACGACAAAGCATCCAAGTAATTCAATCTATCCAGGACTGCGTGATGCCATGCATTATGATTCATTTATATGCCTTTACTCAATGAGTACCAAGGATTAGTTTNAAAAATAGATGCAAAAAAGTGTCCTAATAATCCAATCTATCCCAAACTACGTGATGCCTTGCATTATTATTCATTTATTAGCCTTTACTCAATAAGCACCAATGACTAGTTTAGAATGATCATATTAACTGGCCGATCAACTTGACATGTCCAAACTAAATCGTCCGTAACTTTTGAATTAGAGCTCAGAATGACACGAATCCAGTGCCCACATTAATCTAGCTCAGTTTTCTATATTGTGACAAAATCTGAGACAGAAATAGATACTACAAAGCATCCGAGTAAAGAGTATCGCGAAGTACGTGATGCCATGCATTATTCTTTATTTATAAGCTTTTACTCAATGATCACCAATGATCAGTTTAGAATGATCATTTTAACTGGCCGATCAACTTAACATGTCTGCACTAAATCATCCATAACTTTGGAATTATAGCTCATAAAGATATGAATCCAAAGCCGACGTTAAACTAGTTCAATTTGTTATATCGTGACAAAATTTGACACAGAACTAGGTACGACAAAGCGTCCAAGTAGTTCAATCTATCCAGGACTGAGTGATGCCATGCATTATGCTTCATTTATAAACATTTACTCAATGAGCGCCAATGATTTGTTTAGAATGATGATTTTAACGGGCCGAGCAATTTGACATGTTTGCATTAAATTGTGTATAACTTTTGATTTATAGCTCAGAATGAAACGAATCCAATACCCACGTTAAGCTAGCTCAATGTTCTATATTGAGAAAACATTTGAGATTGAAATAGATATGGCAAAGCGTACAAGTAATTTAATCTATCCAAACTGCGTGATCTCGTGCATTTTGCTTTATTTATAAGCTTTTATCCGATGAGTACTAATGATAAGTTTAGAATGATCATTTTAACTGGCCGATCAACTTTATATGTCCGCACTAAATCGTACGTAACTTTTCATTTATAGCTAAGAATGATACGAATCCAATCCCCATGCATGTAAAGCTAGTTCAATTTGCTATATTGTGACAAAATTTGAGATGGAACTAGAAACGACAAAGCATCCAAGTAATTCAATCTATCCAGGACTGCGTGATGCCATGCATTATGATTCATTTATATGCCTTTACTCAATGAGTACCAAGGATTAGTTTAGAATGATCATTTTAACAGACTGATCAACTTGATTGTTTTCAATAAATCATCCGTAACTTTTGATTTATAGCTCGGAATGAAAAGAATCCAATGCCTACGTTAAGTTAGCTAAATTTTCAATATTGAAACAAAATTTGAGATAGTAATACATTCAAAAGAGTGTACAAGTAATCCAATCTATTCCAAACTGCATGACGCCATGCATTATGCTTCATTTATAAGATTTTACTCAATGAGCAGCAGTGACTTATATAGAATGATCATATTAACAGGCCGATCAACTTGACATGTCCATACTATCGTCCATAACTTTTGAATTAAAGCTCAGAATGACACGAATCCAATGCCCACGTTAAGCTAGCTCAATTTAATATTGTGACAAAATTTGAGACAGACATAGATACGAAAAAGCGTCCAAGTAATCCAGTCTATCGCAAACTACATTATGCCATGCATTTTTCTTTATTTATCAGCTTTTACTCAACGTGCGCCAATGATCAGTTTATAATGATCATTTTAACTGGCCGATCAACTTGACATGACTTCATTAAATTGTCTGTAACTTTTGATTTATAGCTTAGAATGACACGAATCCAATGCCCACGTTAAGCTACTTCAATTTTCTATATTGTGACAAAATTGAGAGTGAACTAGACACGACAAAGCGTTCAAGTAATTCAATCTATCCAAGACTGCATGGTGCCATGCATTATGCTTCATTTATAAGCCTTTACTCCATGAGCACTAATTCTCAGTTTAGAAAGATCATATTAACTAGCCGATCAACTTGATATGTCCGCACTAAATCGTTGGTAACTTTTGATTTAGCGCACAGAATGACACGAATCCAATGTCCACGTTAATCTAGCTCAATTCTCTATATTTTGTTAAAAATTAAGACTAAATTGCTTCGACAAAGCGTCCAAGTAATCCAATATATCCAAAACTGTGTAATGTCATGCATTATGCTTCATTTATAATCGTTTACTCAATGAGCACCAATGATCAGTTTAGAAAGGGCATATTAACTGGCCGATCAACATGACCTGTCCACACTAAATCGTCCATAACTTTTGATTTGTAGCTCAAAATGACATGGATCCAATTCCCACGTTAAGCTAGCTCAATTTTCTATATTGTGACGAAATTTGGAACAGAAATAGATACAACAAAGCGTAGAAGTAATCCATTCTATCCCGAACTGCGTGATGCCAAACATTATTCTTCATTTATAAGCTTTTACTCAATGAGCACCAATGATCAGTTTAGAATAATCATTTTAACTTGTCTATCAACTTGACATGTCTACACTAAATTGGCTGTAACTTTTGATTTATACCTCAGAATGACAAGAATCCAGTGCCCACGTTATGCTAGTTCAAATTTCTCTATTGAGAGAAACTTTGTGACATAAATAGATACAACAAAGCGTCCAAGTAATCCATTCTATCCCGAACTGCGAGATGCCATGCATTATACTTCATTTATAAGCTTTTACTCAATGAGCACCAATGATCAGTTTAGAATGATCATTTTAAATGGCCGATCAACTTGACATGTCTTTAGTAAATTGTCCGAATGCACTAATCCAATACCAACATTGATTTAGCTCAATTTTCTATATTGACAATGTTTGAAAGAGAAATAGATACAACAAAGCATACAAGTACTCCAATCTATCCCAAACTGTGTGATGCCATGCATTATGCTTTATTTATAGGCATTTACTCAATGAGCCCCAATGATCATTTTCTAATGATCATTTTAATTGGCTGATCAAGTGGACATGTCTTCACCAAATCGTTCGTAAGTTTTGATTTGTAGCTTACAATGACACAAATCCTATGCCCACGTTAGGCTAGTTCAATTTTCTATATTGAGACAAAAATTGAGACAGAAATAGATACGACAAAGCGCCCAAGTACTCCAATCTATCCAAAACTGCGTGATGTCATGCATTATGATTTATAAGCATTTACATAATGAGCAGCAATGATCAGTTTAGAATGATCATATTAATTAGCCGATCAACTTGACATATCCACACTAAATCTTCTGTATTTATTTTGAGCGTAGAATGACAGGAACCCAATGGCCACATTAAGCTACCCCAATTTTCTATATTGTAAAAAAATTTGAGACAAAAATAGATACGACAAGCATGCAAGTAATTCAGTCTATCCCAAACTGCGTGATGCCATGCATTATTCTTCAATTATAAAATTTTACTCAATGGAACCAATGATCAGTTTAGAATGATCATTTTAACAGATCGATCACCTTGACATGTGTGCACTAAATCATCTGTAACCTTTGCTTTATAGCTGAGAATGTAACAAATCCAATGCTTACGTTAACATAGTTCAATTTTCTATATTGAGACAAAATTTGAGACAAAAATAGATATGACAAAGCATCCAAGTAATCCATTATATCCCAAACTAAGAGGTGTCATGCATTATGCTTCTTTTATAAGCCTTTACTCATTGAGCACCAATGATCAGTTTAGAATGATCATTTTAACTGGCCGATCAACTTGACATGTCTGCAGTAAATCGTCCGTAACTTTTGAATTAGAGCTCAGAATGACACGAATCCAATGCCCACATTAATCTAGCTCAATTTTTCTATATTGTGACAAAATCTGAGACAGAAATAGATACGACAAAGCATCCGAGTAATCCAGTCTATCGTAAAATGCGTGATGCCATGCATTATTCTTTATTTATAAGCTTTTAGTCAATGAGCACCAGTTATTAGTTTAGAATGATCATTGTAACTGCCCGATCAACTTAACATGTCTGCACTAAAGCATCCATAACTTTTGATTTATAGCTCATAATGACACGAATCCAAAGCCGACGTTAAACTAGTTCAATTTGTTATATCGTGACAAAATTTGAGACAGAACTAGGTACGACAAAGCGTCCAAGTAGTTCAATCTATCCAGGAATGAGTGATGCCATGCATTATGTTTCATTTATAAGCATTTACTCAATGAGAACCAATGATTTGTTTAGAATGATGATTTTAACTGGCCGATCAATTTGACATGTTTGCATTAAATTGTCTGTAACTTTTGATTTATAGCTCTGAATGAAACGAATCCAATACCCACGTTAAGCTAGCTCAATGATCTATATTCAGAAAACATTTAAGATTGAAATAGATACGACAAAGCGTACAAGTAATTTAATCTATCCCAAACTGCGAGATATCGTGCATTATGCTTTATTTATAAGCGTTTATTCAATGAGTACCAATGATAAGTTTAGAATGATCATTTTAATTGGCCAATCAACTTTATATGTTTGCACTAAATCATCCGTAACTTTTCATTTATAGCTCAGAATAACACGAATCCAATCCCCATGTAAAGCTAGTTCAATTCGCTATATTGTGACAAAATTTGAGACGGAACTAAAAATGACAAAGCATCCAAGTAATTCAATCTATCCAGGACTGTGTGATGCCATGCATTATGCTTCATTTATAAGCCTTTACTGAATGAGCACCAAGGATTAGTTTAGAATGATCATTTTAACAGACCGATCAAATTGATTATTTTGCAATAAATCATCCGTAACTTTTGATTTATAGCTCAGAATGAAAAGAATCCAATGCCTACGTAAGCTAGCTCAATTTTCTATATTGAAACAAAATTTGAGATAGAAATACATAAAAATGAGTGTACAAGTAATCCAATCTATCCCAAACTGCATGATGCCATGCATTATGCTTCATTTATAAGACTTTACTCAAAGAGCACCATTGATTTATTTAGAATGATCATATTAACTAGCCGATCAACTAGACATGTCCATACTATCGTCCATAACTTTTGAATTAAAGCTCCGAATGACACAAATCCAATGCCCACCTTATGCTAGCTCAATTTTCAATATTGTGGCAAAATTTGAGATAGACATAGATACGAAAAAGTGTCCAAGTAATCCAGTCGACCGCAAACTACATAATGCCATGAATTATTCTTTATTTATTAGCTTTTACTCAATGTGCGCCAATGATCAGTTTATAATGATCATTCTAACTGACCGATCAACTTGACATGACTGCATTAAATTGTCTGTAACTTTTTATTTGTAGCTCAGAATGACACGAATCCAATGCCCACGTTAAGCTAGTTCAATTTTCTATATTTTGACAAAATTGAGAGTGACTAGACACGACAAAGCGTTCAAGTAATTCAATCTATCCAAGACTGCATGGTGCCATGCATTATGTTTCATTTATAAGCCTTTACTCCATGAGCACTAATGATCAGTTTAGAAAAATCATATTAACTAGCCGATCCACTTGATATGTCCGCACTAAATCATCGGTAACTTTTGATTTAGCGCACATAATGACACAAATCCAATGCCCACGTTAATCTAGCTCAATTTTCTATATTGTGTTAAAAATTAATACTAAAATTGCTTCGACAAAGCATCCAAGCAATCCATTATATCCAAAACTGTGTAATGTCATGCATTATGCTTCATTTATAATCCTTTGCTCAATGACACGAATCCAATGCCCACATTGATTTGGCTCAATTTTCTATATTGAGACAATATTTGAGACATAAATAGATACGACAAAGCGTTCAAGTAATCCAATCTATCCCAAACTGCATAATGCCATGCATTATGATTTATTTATAGGCCTTTACTCAATGAGCACCAATGATCAGTTTAGAATGATCGTTTTAAATGGCCGATCAAGTGGACATGTGTTCACCAAATCGTTCGTAAGTTTTGCTTTTTAGCTCAGAATGACACGAACCAAATACCTACATTAAGCTAGTTCAATTTTCTATATTGAGACATAATTTGAGACAAAAAACAGATACGACAAAGCGGCCAAATAATCCAATCTATCCAAAACTACATGATGTCATGCATTATGCTTCATTTATAAGGATTTACTTAATGAGCTGGAATGATCAGTTTAGAATGATCATATTAAGTGGCCGATCAACTTGACATGTCCACACTAAATCGTCTCAATTAATCCAATCTATCCCAAACTGGGTGATACCATGCATTATGATTAATTTATAAGCCTTTACTTAATGCACACCAATGATAAGTTTAGAATGATCATTTTAACTGGCCGATCCACTTCACATGTCCGCACTAAATTGTCCGTAATTTTTGATTTAAAGCTCGGAATCACATGAATCTAATGCCCACGTTAAGCTAGCTCAATTTTCTATATTGTGACAAAATTTGCAACAAAAATAGATACGAAAAGCGTCCAAGTAATCCAATCTATCCCAAACTACGTGATGCCATGCTTTATGCTTCATTTCTATGCTTTTACTCAATGAGTACCAATGATCAGTTTAAAATAATCATTTTAATTGGCCAATCAACTTGACATGTTTGCATTAAAATGTCTGTAAATTTTTTATTTATAGCTCAAACTGAAAGGAATGCAATGCACACAGCTACCTCAATTTTCTATATTGTGATACAATTTAAGACTAAAATTGCTTCGACAAAGCATCCAACTAATTCAAAACTACGTAATGTCATGCATTATTCTTCATTTATAAGCGTTTACTCATGAGCACCAATGATCATTTTAGAATTATCATATTAACTGACCGATAACCATGACATGTCCACACTAAATTGTCCGTAACTTTTGTTTTATAGCTCGGAATGACACGAATCCAATGCCCACATTAAAGTATCTCAATTTTCTATATTGTGACAAAATTTGAGACATAAATAGATTTGACAAAGCGTCCAAGTAATCCAATCTATCCAAAACTACGTGATATCATGCATTATGTTTCATTTATAAGCCTTTACTCAATGAACACCATGATCAGGTTAGAATAATCAAATTAACTGGACGATTAACTTGAAATGTCCGAACTAAATCGTCAGTAACTTTTGTTTTGGATCCCCAAATGATACGAATCCAATGCCAACGTTAGGCTAGCTCAATTTTCTATATTTTGACAAAACTTGATATAAAAATAGAGAAGACAAAGCGTCCAAGTAATCAAATCTATCTCAAACTACGTGATGCCATGCTTTATGCTTCATTTATAAGCCTTTACTTATTGAGCACCAATGATCATTTTAGAATGATCACTTTAACTGGCCGATCAACTTGAAATGTCCACACTAAATCGTCCATAACTTTTGATATAGAGCTCAGAATGATACGAATCCAATGCCCATGTTAAGCTAATTCAATTATCTATATTGTAACAAATTTTGCGGCGGAAATAGATACGAAGAAGCGTCTAAGTAATCCAATCTTTCTATAAATGTGTGATACCATGCATTATGTTTCATTTATAAGCCTTTACTCAATGAGCACCAGTTATATGTTTAGAATGATCAGCTTCACTTGCCGATCAACTAGACATGTCCACGATAAATCGTATGTAACTTTTGATTTAGATCTCAGAATGACATGAACCCGATGTCACCGTTAAGGTAGCTCAATTTTCTATATTGTGATAAAATTTAAAACTAAAATTGCTTCCACAAAGTGTCCAAGTAATCCCATCTATCCAAAACTACGCAATGTCATGCATTATGCTTCATTTAGCTTCATTATTCAATGAGCACCAATGATCAGTTTACAATGATCATATTAACTTGTCGACAAACATGACATGTCCATATTGAATCGTTTGTAACTTTTGTTTTGTAGCTCAGAATGACACGAATCTATTGCCCACGTTAAGCTACCTCAATTTTCTATATTGTGACAAAATTTGGGACAGCAATAGATACAACAAAGCATCCAAGTAATCCTGTTTATCACAAACTGCGTGATGCCATGCACTATGCTTCATTTATAAGCTTTTACTCAGTGATCACCAATGATCAGTTTAGAATGCTCATTTTAACTGACCGATCAACTTGACATCTACACTAACTCGTCCGTAAATTGTGACTTATAGTTCAGAATGGCACGAATCCAATGCCCACGTTAAACTAGTTCAATTTTCTATATTGAGAAACGATTTGCGATAGAAATAGATACGACAAAGCATCCAAGTAACACAATCTATCAAAAACTGCATGATGTCATGCATTATACTTCATTTATAAGCCTTTACTCAATGAGCACCAAGGATCACTTTTGAATTATCATATTAACTGGCCAATCAACTTGACATGTCCACGCTAAATTGTCTGTAACTTATGATTAAGAGCTCAGAATGACACGAATACAATGCCCACGTTAAGCTAGTTCAATTATTTATATTCTGACAAAATTTGAGACAGAACTAGATACAACAAAGCGTCCAAGTAATCAAATCTATCCAAAACTTCGTGATGCCATGCATTATGCTTCATTTATAAGCATTTACTTAATGAGCACCAATGATCATTTTAGAATTATCATATTAACTGACCGATAACCATGACATGTCCACACTAAATCGTCCGTAACTTTTGTTTTATAGCTCGGAATGACACGAATCCAATGCCCACATTAAAGTATCTCAATTTTCTATATTGTGACAAAATTTGAGACATAAATAGATTTGACAAAGCGTCCAAGTAATCCAATCTATCCAAAACTACGTGATATCATGCATTATGTTTCATTTATAAGCCTTTTAATGAACACCATGATCAGGTTAGAATAATCATATTAACTGGACGATTAACTTGAAATGTCCGAACTAAATCGTCAGTAACTTTTGTTTTGGATCCCCAAATGATACGAATCCAATGCCAACTTTAGGCTAGCTAAATTTTCTATATTTTGACAAAACTTGATAGAGAAGACAAACCGACCAAGTAATCAAATCTATCTCAAACTACGTGATGCCATGCTTTATGCTTCATTTATAAGCCTTTACTTATTGAGCACCAATGATCATTTTAGAATGATCACTTTAACTGGCTGATCAACTTGAAATGTCCACACTAAATCGTCCATAACTTTTGATATAGAGCTCAAAATGATACGAATCCAATGCCCACGTTAAGCTAATTCAATTATCTATATTGTAACAAATTTTGCGGCAGAAATAGATACGAAGAAGCGTCTAAGTAATCCAATCTTTCTATAATTGTGTGATACCATGCATTATGCTTCATTTATAAGCCTTTACTCAATGAGCACTAGTTATATGTTTAGAATGATCAGCTTCACTTGCCGATCAACTAGACATGTCCGCGATAAATCATATGTAACTTTTGATTTAGATCTCAGAATGACACGAACCCAATGTCACCGTTAAGCTAGCTCAATTTTCTATTTTGTGATAAAATTTAAAACTAAAATTGCTTCCGCAAAGTGTCCAAGTAATCCCATCTATCCAAAACTATGCAATGTCATGCATTATGCTTCATTTATGCTTCATTATTCAATGAGCACCAATGATCAGTTTACAATGATCATATTAACTTGTCGACAAACATGACATGTCCATATTGAATCGTTTGTAACTTTTGTTTTGTAGCTCAGAATTACACGAATCTATTACCCACGTTAAGCTACCTCAATTTTCTATATTGTGACAAAATTTGGGACAGCAATAGATACAACAAAGCATCCAAGTAATCCTGTGTATCACAAACTGCGTGATGCCATGCACTATGCTTCATTTATAAGCTTTTACTCAGTGATCACCAATGATCAGTTTAGAATGCTCATTTTAACTGACCGATCAACTTGACATCTACACTAACTCGTCCGTAAATTGTGACTTATAGTTCAGAATGGCACGAATCCAATGCTCATGTTAAACTAGTTCAATTTTCTATATTGAGAAAAGATTTGTGATAGAAATAGATATGACAAAGCATCCAAGTAACCCAATCTATCAAAAACTGCATGATGTCATGCATTATACTTCATTTATAAGCCTTTACTCAATGAGCACCAAGGATCACTTTTGAATTATCATATTAACTGGCCAATCAACATGACATGTCCACGCTAAATTGTCTGTAACTTATGATTAAGAGCTCAGAATGACACGAATACAATGCCCACGTTAAGCTAGTTCAATTTTTTATATTCTTACAAAATTTGAGACAAAACTAGATACAACAAAGCGTCCAAGTAATCAAATCTATCCAAAACTTCGTGATGCCATGCATTATGCTTCATTTATAAGCATTTACTTAATGAGCACCAATGATCATTTTAGAATAATCATATTAACTGGCCGATCAAGTTGACATGTCCGCACTAAATCATCCTTAAATTTCGATTTCTAGCTCAGAATGATACGAATCCAATGACTACGTTAAACTACCTCAGTTTTCTATATTTTGATGAAATTTGAGATAAAAATAGAGAAGAAAAATTGTCCAAGTAATGAAATCTATCCCAAAGTACGTGATGTCGTGCTTTATGCTTAATTTATAAGCCTTTACTTAATGAGCACCAATGATCAGTTTAGAATGATCACTTTAACAGGCCGATCAACTTGACATGTCCGCACTTAGTCATCCGTCACTTTTGGTTTAGAGCCCAGAATGACATGAATGCAATGCCCACGTTAAGATTCATATTGTAATAAAATTTGAGACAAAAATAGAGAAAAAATGCGTCTAACTAATCCAATCTATCTAAAATTGTGTGATGCCATGCATTATGTTCATTTTATTAGCCTTTATTCAATGAGCTCCAATTATCCGTTTAGAATGATCACTTTAACTGGTCGATCAACCAGACATGTCCGCACTAAATCATCCGTAAATTTTGATTTAGGTCTCATAATGACACGAATCCAATGCCCATGTTAAAGTAGCTTAATTTTGTATATTGTGACAAAATTTGAGGCAAAAATAGATACGAGAAAGTCTCCAAGTAATCCAGTCTATCCCAAACTCCGTGATGCCATGTATTATTCTTCATTTATAAGCTTTTAATCAATGAGCACCAATGATCAGTTTAGAATTATCATTTTAACTGGCCATCAACTTGACATGCCTGCATTTAATCATCCATAACTTTTGATTAATAGGTTAGAATACCACGGATCCAATGCCCACATTAAGCTAGTTCAATTTTCTATAATTTAACAAAATTTGAGACAAAACTAGATACAACAAAGCTTCCAAGTAATCAAATCTATCCAAAATTGCATGATTCCATGCATTATGATTCATTTACAAGCATTTACTCAATGTAATTCGCCGATAAACTTGACATCTCCGCCCTAAATCGTCCGTAACTTTTGATTTAGAGCTTAAAATGACACGAATCCAATGCCCACATTAATTTATTTCAATTATCTATTTTGTAACAAAATTTGAGGCAAAAATAGATACGAAAAAGCGTCCAAGTAATCCAATCTATCTAAAACTTTGTGATGCCAAGCATTATGCTTCATTTATAAGCCTTTACTCAATTAGCACCAATTATTAGTTTAGAATGTCACTTTAACTGCCAGATCAACTAGCGTTAAATCATCCATAACTTTTGATTTAGATCTCAGAATGACAAGAATTCAGTGCCCACGTTAAGCTACTTCAATCTTCTATATTGTGATAAAATTTAAGACTAAAATTGCTTCGACAAAGCATCCAACAAATCCCATCTATCCAAAACTGTGTAATGTCATGCATTATGCTTCATTAATAAGCATTTACTCATGACCACCAATGATCATTTTAGAATTAATATATTAACTGACCGATCAACATGACAATGTCCACACTAGATCGTCCGTAACTTTTGTTTTATAGCTCGGAATGACACGAATCCAATGCCCACGTTAAAGTAGCTCAATTTTCTATATTGTGACAAAATTTGAGACAGTAATAGATATGACAAAGCGTCCAAGTAAGCCATTCTATCCAAAACTACGTGATGTCATGCATTATGTTTCATTTATAAGCTTTTACTCAATGAGCACCATGATCAGGTTAGAATAATCATATTAACTGGACGATTAACTTGAATTGTCCGAACTAAATCATCCTTAACTTTTGTTTTGGAGCCCCAAATGATACGAATACAATGCCAACGTTAGGCTAGCTCAATTTTCAATATTTTGACAAAATTTGATATAAAAATAGAGCAGACAAAGCGATCAAGTAATCAAATCTATCTCAAACTACGTGATGCCATGCTTTATGCTTCATTTATAAGCCTTTACTTATTGAGCACCAATGATCATTTTAGAACGACCACTTTAACTGGCCGATCAACTTGAAATGTCCGCACTAAATCATCCATAACTTTTGATATAGAGCTCAGAATGATATGAATACAATGCCCACGTTAAGCTAATTCAATTATCTATATTGTAACAAATTTTGAGACAAAAATAGATACGAAGAAGCGTCCGAGTAATCCAATCTATCTATAACTGTGTGATACCATGCATTATGCTTCATTTATAAGCCTTTACTCAATGAGCACGAGTTATATGTTTAGAATGATCAGCTTAACTCGCCGATCAACTAGACATGTCAAATCGTCTGTAACTTTTGATTTAGATCTCAGAATGACACGAATCCAATGTCATCGTTAAGCTAGCTCAATTTTCTATATTGTGGTAAAATTTAAAACTAAAATTGCTTTGACAAAGTGTCCAAGTAATCCCATCTATCCAAAACTGCGCAATGTCATGCTTATGCTTCATTTATGCTTCATTATTCAATGAGCACCAATGATTAGTTTACAATGATCATATTAACTTGCTGATCAACATGACATGTCCATACCAAATCGTCTGTAACTTTTGTTTTGTAGCTTTGAATGACACGAATCAATTGCCCACGTTAAGCTACCTCAATTTTGTATATTGTGACAAAATTTGGGACAGAAATAGATACAACAAAGTATCCAAGTAATCTTGTCTATCACAAACTGCGCGATGCATGCACTATGCTTCATTTATAAGCTTTTACTCATTGATCACCAATGATCAGTATAGAATGCTCATTTTAACTGACCGATCAACTTGACATGTATACACTAACTCGTCCGTAAATTGTGACTTATAGTTCAGAATGACACGAATCCAATGGCCACGTTAAACTAGTTCAAATTTAAATATTGATAAAAGATTTGCGATAGAAATAGATACAACAAAATATCCAAGTAACCCAATATATCAAAAACTGCATGATGTCATGCATTATACTTCATTTATAAGCCTTTACTCAATGAGCACCAAGGATAACTTTTGAATTATCATATTAACCTGGCCAATCAACTTGACATGTCCGCACTAAATTGTCCGTAACTTTTGATTTAGAGCTCAGAATGACCCGAATCCAATGCCCACGTTAAGCTAGTTTAATTTTTTATATTCTGACAAAATTTGAGACGGAACTAGATACAACAAAGCGTCCAAGTGATCAAACCTATCCAAAACTGTGTGATGCCATGCATTATGCTTCATTTATAAACCTTTACTTAATGAGCACCAATGATCATTTTAGAATAATCATATTAACTGGCCGATCATGTTGACATGTCTGCACTAAATCATCCGTAAATTTTGATTTATAGCTCAGAATGATACGAATCCAATGCATACGTTAAACTACCTCAATTTTCTATATTGTGACAAAATTTGAGACAAAAATAGATACGAGAAAGTCTCCAAGTAATCCAGTTTATCCCAAAATCCGTGATGCCATGTATTATTCTTCATTTATAAGCTTTTACTCAATGAGCACCAATGATCAGTTCAAAATGATCATTTTAACTGGCCATCAACTTAATCGTCCATAACTTTTGATTTATAGGTTAGAATGACACGAATCCAATGCCCACATTAAGCTAGTTCAATTTTCTATATTTTAACAAAATTTGAGACAAAACTAGATACAACAAAGCTTCCAAGTAATGAAATCTCCAAAATTGCGTGATTCCATGCATTATGCTTCATTTATAAGCATTTACTCAATGAGCACCAATGATCAGTTTAGAATTATCATTTAAACTCCCGACCAACTTGACTTGTCCGCCCTAAATCGTCTGTAACATTTAGAGCTTAAAATGACACGAATCCAGTAGCCATGTTAAGCTATTTCAATTATCTATGTTGTAACAAAATTTGAGGCAAAAATAGATACGAAAAAGCGTCCAAGTAATCCAATCTATCTAAAACTGTGTGATGCCAAGCATTATGCTTCATTTATAAGCCTTTACTTAATTAGCACCAATTATTAGTTTAGAATGTCACTTTAACTGCCTGATCAACTAGACATGTCCGCATTAAATCGTTTGTAACTTTTGATTTAGATAACAGAATGACACGAATTCAATGTCCACGTTAAGCTAGCTCAATTTTCTATATTGTGATAAAATTTAATACTAAAATTGCTTCGACAAAGCATCCAACTAATCTCATCTATCCAAAACTGTGCAATGTCATGCATTATGCTTCATTTATAAGCGTTTACTCATGAGCACCAATGATCATTTTAGAATTATCATATTAACTGACCAATCAACATGACATGTCCACATTAAATCTTTCATAACTTTTGTTTTATAGCTCGGAATGACACGAATCCAATGCCCACGTTAAACTAGCTCAATTTTATATATAGTGGAAAAAAATTGAGAAAAAAGATACGAAAAAGCATCCAAGTAATCCAATATATCTAAAACTGTGTGATGCCATGTATTATGCTTTATTTATAAGCCTTTACTCATTACCAATGATCACTTTAAAATGATCACTTCAACTAGGCATGTCCACATTAAATCGTATGTCTATCCCAAACTGCATGATACCATGCATTATGCTTCATTTATGCTATTACTCAATGAGCACCAATGATGACTTTAGAAGGATCATTTTATTTGGTCGATCAACTTGACATGTCTACACTAACTTGTCTGTAAATTTTTACTTATAGTTCAGAAAGACACAAATCCAATGCCCACGTTAAACTAGTTCATTTTTCTATATTTAGACAATATTTGAGATAGAAATAGATACAAAAAGTGTCCAAGTAATCCAATCTATCAAAAACAGCGTGATTTCATGCATTATGCTTAATTTATAAGCCTTTACTCAATGAGGACCAATGATTACTTTAGAATGATCATATTAACTTGCCGATCAACATGACATGCCCGCACTAAATTGTCCCTTACTGTTGATTTAGAGCTCAGAATCACACGAATCCAATGCCCACGATAAGCTAGCTCAATTTTCTATATTGTGACAAAATTTGAGATAGAAATAGGTACGCTTTATTCTTCATTTATAAGCTTTTACTCAATGAGCACCATTGATCAGTTCACAATGATCATTTTAACTTGCTGATCAACTTGAGATGTTTGCACGAAATGGTGTATAACGTTTGATTTAGAGCTCAGAATGACCAAATCCATTGCCCACGTTAAGCTCGTTCAATTTTTTATATTATGACAAAATTTGAGGCAGAAATAGATACGGCAAAGGGTCCAAGTAATCAAATCTATCCAAAACTGATTGATGCCATGCATTATGCTTCATTTATAAGCCTTCACTCAATAAGCATGAATGATCAGTTTAGAATAAGCATATTAACTAGCCGATCAACTTGACATGTCCGCAGTAAATCGTCCGTAACTTTTGACTTACAACTCAGAATGATACGAATCCAGTTCCCACGTTAAGCTACTACAATTTTCTCTAATTTGACAAAATATGAGATAGAAATAGAGATGAAAAAAGCATCCGAGTAATCCAATCTATCCCAAACTATGTGATGTTATGCTTTATGTTTCATTTATAAGCATTTACTTAATGAACACCAATGATCACTTTGGAATGATCACTTTAACTGGCCGATCAACTTAACATGTCTACATTAAATCGTGCGTAACTTTTGAGTAAAGCTCAGAATGACACTAATCCAACGCCCACGTTAAGCTAGCTTAATTTTCTATATTGTAACAAAATTTGAGACACAAATAGATTCGACAAAGCGTCCAAGTAATCCAATATATCTAAAACTGTGTGATGCCATGTATTATGCTTTATTTATAAGCCTTTACTCATTACCAATGATCACTTTAAAATGATCACTTCAACTAGGCATGTCCACATTAAATCGTATATAACTTTTGATTTAGATCTCTGAATGACACGAATCCAATGCCCATGTTAAGCTATCTATCTCAATTTTCTATATTGTGACAAAATTTGGGAAAGAAATAGATACGACAAAGGGTCCAAGCAATCCAATCTATCCAAAACTGCGTGTTGCCATGCTTTAATCTTCAATTATAAGCCTTTATTTAATGACCACCAATGATCAGTTTAGAATGCTCATTTTAACTGTCCGATCAACTTGATATGTCCGCACTAAATCATCCGTAACTCTTGATTTAGATCTCCGAATGACACGAATTCGATGCCCACGTTAAGCTAGATCAATTTTCTATATTGCGACAAAATTTGAGACAGAAATATATATGACAAAGCGGCGAAGTAATCCAGTCTATCCAAAACTACGTGATGCCATGCATTATGTTTCGTTCATCAGCCTTTACTCAATGAGCACCATGAACAGGTTAGAATAATCATATTAACAGGACGATCAACTTGAAATATCTGCACTAAATCATCTGTAACTTTTGATTTATAGCCCAAAATGATACGAATCCAATGCCAATGTTAGGCTAGTTCAATTTTCTATATTTTGACATAATTTGATATAAAAATAGAGAAGACAAAGCATCCCAGTAATCAAATCTATCTCAAACTATGTGAAGCCATGCTTTATGCTTCCTTTATAAGCCTTTACTTATTGAGCATCAATGATCATTTTAGAATGATCACTTTAACTAGCCGATCAACTTGACATGTCCGCACTAGATCGTGCATAACTTTTGATTTAGAGCTTAGAATGATACGAATCCAATGCCCATGTTAAGCTAATTCAATTATCTATATTGTAACAAATTTTGAGACAAAAATAGATACGAAAAAGCGTCCAAGTAATCTAATCTATCTAAAACTGTGTAGTGACATGCATTGTGCTTCATTTATAAGCCTTTACTCAATGAGCACCAATTATCTGTTTAGAATGATCAGTTTAACTCGCGGATCAACTAGACATGTCTGCGAAAAATCGTCTGTAACTTTTGATTTAGATCTCAGAATGACACGAATCCAATGCCCACGTTAGGCCAGCTCAATTTTCTATATTTTGGCAAAATTTGGGATAAAAATACAGAAGACAAAGCGTCCAAGTAACCAAATCTATCTCAAACTACGTGACGCCATGCTTTATGCTTCATTTATAAGCCTTTACTTATTGAGCACCAATGATCAGTTTAGATTGATCACTTTAACTGGCCGATCAACTTAACATGTTCGCACTAAATCGTCCATAACTATGAATTTATAGCTCAGAATGACAGGTGTCACTGCCCACGTTAAGCTAATTCAAATATCTATATTGTTACAAATTTTGAGGCAAAAATAGATACGAAAAAACCGTCCAAGTAAAATAGTCTATCCAAAGCTGTGTGATGCCATGGATTATGCTTCATTTATAAGCGTTTACTCAATGCGCAAACATGATTAGGTTAGAATAATCAAATTAACTAGCTGATCAACTTGAAATATCCGCAATAAATCGTCCATAACATTTGATTTAGAGCCCAGAATGATACGAATCCAATGCTCATGTTAGACTAGCACAATTTTCTATATTTTGACAAAATTTGAGATAAAAATAGATAAGACAAAGCGTACAAGTAATCAAATCTATCCCAAACTACATGATACCATGCTTTATACTTCAATTATAAGCCTTTACTTAATGAACACCAATGATTTGTTTAGAATGATCATTTTAACTCGCCGATCAACTTGATATGTACCCACTAAATCGTCTTTAACTTTTGATTTTGAGCTTAGAATGACACGAGTCCAATGCCCACGTTAAGCTATTTCAATTATCTATGTTGTAACAAAATTTGAGGCAAAATAGATACGAAAAAGCGTCCAAGTAATCCAATCTATCTTAAACTGTGTGATGCCATGCATTATGCTTCATTTATAAGCCTTTACTCAATTAGCACCAATTATTAGTTTAGACTGTCACTTTAACTACCCAATCAACTAGACATGTCCGCATTAAATCGTCCGTAACTTTTGATTTAGATCTCGGAATGACACGAATTCCATGCCCACGTTAAGCTAGCTCAATTTTCTATATTGTGATAAAATTCAAGACTAAAATTGCTTTGACAAAGCATCCAACTAATCCCATATATCCAAAACAGCGTAATGTCATTCATTATGTTTCATTTATAAGCCATTACTCATGAGCACCATTGGTCATTTTAGAATTATCATATTAACTGACCGATCAACATGACATGTGCACACTAAATCGTCCGTAACTTTTGTTTTATAGCTCGGAATGACACGAATCCATTGCCCATGTTAAAATAGCTCAATTTTCTATATTGTGACAAAATTTGAGACAGAAATAGATACAAAAAAGCATCCAAGTAATCTTGTCTATCCCAAACTACGTGATGCCATGCATTATGCTTCATTTATAAGCTATTACTTATTGAGCACCAATGATCAGTTTAGAATGATCATTTTAATTGGCCGATCAACTTGACATGTCTACAATAACTCGTCCGTAACTTTTGACTTATAGTTTAGAATGACACGAATCAATTGCCCATGTTAAACTAGTTCAATTTTTTAAATTCAGACAAAATTTGCAATAGAAAGAGATACGAAAAAGCGTCCAGGTAACCCAATTTATCAAAAACTGTGTGCTTTCATGCATTATGCTTCATTTATAAGTCTTTAGTGAATGAGCACCAATGATCACTTTAGAATGAGCACCAATGATCACTTTAGAATGATCATATTAACTGGCCGATCAACTTGACATGTCCGCACTAAATTGTCCTTAACTTTTGATTTAGAGCTCAAAATCACATGAATCCAATGCCCACGTTAAGCTAGCTCAATTTTCTATATTGTGACAAAATTTGAGATAGAGATAGATACGACAAAGCATCCAAGTATACCGGTCTATCCTAAACTGCGTGATACCATGCATTATTCTTCATTTATATGCTTTTTCTCAATGAACACCAATGATCAGTTAAGAATGATCATTTTAACTGGCTGATCAACTTGATATGTCTACAAGAAATGGTCTGTAACTTTTGATTTAGAGCTCTGAATAACACGAATCCATTGCCCACATAAAGGTCATTCAATTTTTTATATTGTGACAAAATTTGAGACAGAACTTTATACAACAAAGGGTCCAAGTAATCAAATCTATCCAAAACTGTATGATGCCATGCATTATGCTTTATTTATAAGGCTTTACTCAACGAGCATTAATGATTAGTTTAGAATAAGCATATTAACTGGTTGATCAACTTGACATGTCCGCACTAAATCGTCCGTAACTTTTGACTTATAGCTCAGAATGATACGAATCCAGTTCCCACGTTTAACTACCTAAATTTTCATTAATTTGACAAAAATTGACATAGAAATAGAGATGAAAAAGCATCCAAGTAATCAAATCTATTCAAAACTACGTGATGCCATGCTTTATGTTTTATTTATATGCCTTTACTTAATGAGCATCAATGATCAGTTTGGAATGATAACTTTAACTGGGCGATCAACTTGACATGTCCACACTAAATCGTCTATAACTTTTGATTAGAGGTCAGAATGACACTAGTCCAATGCCCACATTAAGCTAGCTCAATTTTTTATATTGTAACAAAATTTGAGACAAAAATAGATTCGACAAAGCGTCCAAGTAATCCAATCTATCGAAAATTGTGTGATGCCATGCGTTATGCTTCATTTATAAGCCTTTACTCATTGCGTACCAATGATCAGTTTAGAATGATCACTTTAACTGAATGATCAACTAAATCGTCGTAAATTTTGATTTAGATCTCATAATGACACGAACCCAATGCCCACGTTAAGCTAGTTCAATTTTCTATATTGTGACAAAATTTGAGACAAAAATAGATACGAGAAAGCATGCAAGTAATCCAGTCTATCCCAAACTGCGTGATGCCATATATTACTCTTCATTTATATGCTTTTACTCAATGAGCAGCAATGATCAGTTTAGAATGAACATTTTAACTCGACGATCAACTTGACATACCTGCACTTAATCGTCCGTAACTTTTGATTTATAGGTTAGAATGACACGAATCCAATGCCCACATTAAGCTACTTCAATTTTCTATATTTTGACAAATTTCAGACAAAACTAGATATAACAAAGCTTCCAAGTAATCAAATCTATCCAAAATTGTGTGATTCCATGTATTATGCTTCATTTATAAGCCTTTACTCAATGAGCACCAATGATCAGTTTAGAATAATCATTTTAACTGGCTGATCAACTTGACATGTCCGCACTAAATCGTCTATAACTTTTGATTTAGAGCTTAGAATGACACGAATCCAATGCTGAAGTTAAGCTAGATCAATTTTCTATATTTTGACAAAACTTGAGACAAAATAGAGACAACAAAGCGTCGAAGTAATCCAGTCTATCCTTAATTGTGTGATGCCATTCATTATTCTTTATTTATAATCTTTTACTCAATGAGCACCAATGATCAGTTTAGATTGATCATTTTAACTCGACGATCAACTTGACATGTCTGCACGAAATGGTAAGTAACTTTTGATTTAGAGCTCAAAATGACACGAATCCAATGCCCACGTTAAGCTTGTTGAATTTTTTGATTGTGACAAAATTTGAGACAAAACTAGATACGATAAAGCGTCCAAGTAATCAAATCTATCCAACACTGAGTGATGCCAAGCTTTATTCTTCAATTATAAGCCTTTACTTAATGAGCACCAATGATTAGTTTAGAATGATCACTTTAACTGTCCGATCAACTTGACATGTCCGCACTAAATCGTCTGTAACTTTTGATTTAGATATCAGAATGATACGAATCCGATGCCCACATTAAGCTAGATAAAGTTTCTATGATGTGCAAAAATTTGAGACAGAAATAGATATGAAAAAGCGTCTAAGTAATTCAGTCTATCCAAAACTACGTGATGCCATGCATTATGTTTCATTTAAAAGCCTTTATTCAATGAGCACCATGATCAGGTTAGAATAATCATATTAACTGGATGATCAACTTGAAATGTCCACATTAAATCATCTGTAACTTTTGATTTAGAGCCCAAAATGATACGAATCCAATGCCCACGTTAGGCTAGCTCAATTTTGTATATTTTGAAAAAAAATTGAAATAAAAATAGAAAAGACAAAGGGTACAAGTAATCAAATCTATCCCAAATTACGTGATGCCATACTTAATACTTCATTTATAAGCCTTTACTTAATGAGCACCAATGATTAGCTTCGAATGATTATTTTAACTTGCCAATCAACTTGACATGTCCGCACTAAATTGTTCGTAACTTTTGATTTAGAGCTCAGAATGACACGAATCCAATGCCCACGTTAAGCTATTTCAATTATCTATGTTGTAACAAAATTTGAGACAAAAATAGATACAAAAAAGCGTCAAAGTAATGTAATCTATCTAAAACTATGTGATGCCATGCTTACGCTTCATTTATAAGCCTTTACTCAATTAGCACCAATCATTAGTTTAGAATGTCACTTTAACTGCCCGATCAACTAGACATGTTTGCGTTAAATCCTTTGTAACTTTTGAATTAGATATCAGAATGACAGGAATTCAATGCCCACGTTAAGCTAGCTCAATTTTCTATATTTTGATAAAATTTAATACTAAAATTGCTTCAACAAAGCATCCAACTAATCCCATCTATTCAAAACAGCGTAATGTCATGCATTATGCTTCATTTATAAGCATTTACTCATGACCACCAATGATCATTCTAGAATTATCATATAAACTGACCGATCAACATGACATGTCTACATTAAATCATCCGTAACATTTATTTTATAGCTCGGAATGACACGAATCCAATACCAACGTTAAACTAGCTCAATTTTCTATATTGTGACAAAATTTGAGATAGAAATAGATACGAAAAAGCATCCAAGTATACCAGTCTATCCCAAACTGTGTGATACCACGCATTATGCTTCATTTATAAGCTATTACTCAATGAGCACCAATGATCAGTTTAGAATAACGATTTTAATTGGTCGATCAAATAGATATGTCTACCCTAACTCGTCCGTAACTTTTGACTTACAGTTCAGAATGCCACGAATCCATTGCCCAAGTTAAGCTCGTTCAATTTTTTATATTGTGACAAAATTTGAGATAGAACTAGATAAAACAAAAGGTCCAAGTAATCAAATCTACGCAAAACTGTGTGATGCCATGCATTATGCTTCATTTATAATCCTTTACTCAATGAGCATTAATGATCAATTTAGAATAATCATATTGGATGTTTGGGATAGGTTAGATTACTTGGATGTTTTGTCGTCTCTATTCCTGTCTCAAATTTTGTCACAATATAAAAAATCAAGAAAGGTTAACGTGGGCATTTCATTCGTGTCATTCTGAGCTCTAAATCAAGAGTTACAAAAAATTTAGTGCATACAAGACAAGTTGATCGACTAGTTAAAGTGATCATTCTAAATTGATCATTGGTGCTCATTGAGTAAAAGCTCATAAATGAACTATGGAGCATGGCATCACGCAGTTTGAGGTAGATTGCATTACTTGGATGCTTTTTCGTCTCCATTTCTATTTCAAATTTACCAAAATATAGAAAATTAATCTAGCTTAATGTGGGCATTGGATTTGTGTCATTCTGAGCTCTAAATCAAAAGTTACAAACGATTTAGGGCGCACATGTCAAGTTTATCGGCCAGTTAATATGACTATTCTAAACTGATAATTGGTGCTAATTGAGTAAAGGCTTATAAATGAAGCATAATGCATGGCATCGTGCTGTTTGGGATAGATTGACTTATTTGTATGGTTCGTCGTATCTAGTTTTGTCTCAAATTTTGTCACAATATAAAAAATTGAATAGCTTAACGTGGGCATTGGATTCGTATAATTCTGAGCTCAAAATCAAAAGTTACGGATGATTTATTGCGGATACATCAAGTCAATTGGCTAGTTAATATGATTATTCTGAACTGATAATTGGTGGTCATTGAGTAAAGGCTTATAAATGAATCATAATGCATGGCATCACATAGTTTTGGATAGATTGGATTACTTTCACGCTTTGTCGTATCTATTTGTGTGTCAAATTTTGTTACAATATTGAAAATTAAGCTAGCTTAACGTGGACATTGGATTTGTGTCATTCTGTAAATCAAAACTTACGGACGATTTAGTGCAGACATGTCAAGTTGATCAGCAAGTTAAAGTTATGATTCTAAACTGATCATTGTTGCTCATTGAGTAAAGGCTTATAAATGAAGCATACATCATTGCATCACGCAGTATGGGATAGATTGGATTACTTGGACGCTTTTTGTCTCTATTTCTTTCTCAAATTTTGTCAAAATATAGAAAATTAAGCAAGCTTAACATGCGCATTGGACTCGTGTCATTCTGAGCTCAAAATCCAAAGTTACGGACGATTTTCTGTGGACATGTCAAGTTGATCGGCTAGTTAATATGATTATTCTAAACTGATCATTGCTGGTCATTGAGTACAAACTTCTAAATGAAGCATAATGCATGTCATCACAAAGTTTTGGATATATTTGATTACATGGATGCTTTTTCGTCTCTAATTTTCTTTCAAATTTTGCAAAATATAGAAAATTTAGCTACCTTAACGTGGGCATTGGATTTGTGTCATTCTGAGCTCTAAATCAAAAGTTGCGTACAATATACTGCGGACATGTCAAGTTGATCGGCCAGTTGAAGTGATCATCTTAAACTGATCATTGGTGCTCATTGAGTAAAGCCTTATAAATGAAGCATAAAGCATGGATCGCACAGTTTGAGATAGGTTTGATTACTTGGATGCTTTGTCGTCTCTATTTCTGTCTCAAATTTCGTCACAATATAAAAAATCAAGAAAGGTTAACATGGGCATTTAATTCGTGTCATTCTAAGCTCTTAATCAAGAGTTACAGACAATTTAGTGCAGACAAGTCAAGTTGATCGATTAGTTAAAGTGATCATTCTAAAATGATCATTGGTGCTCAGTAAGTAACAGCTCATAAATGAGCTATAGAGAATGACATCACACAGTTTGAGATAGATTGGATTACATGGATGCTTTTTCATTTCTATTTCTGTTTCAAATTTAGCAAAATATAGAAAATTTAGCTAGCTTAACGTGGGCATTGGATTTGTGTCATTCTGAGCTCTAAATCAAAAGTTACGAACGATTTAGTGCGGACATGTCAATTTGATCGACCAGTTAATATGACTATTCTAAACTGATCATTGGTGCTAATTGAGAAAAGGCTTATAAATGACGCATAATGCATTGCATCGTGAAGATTGGGGTATATTGAAGTATTTGTATGATTCGTCATATCTATTTCTGTCTCAAATTTGTCACAATACAAAAAATTTAGCTAGCTTAACGTGGGCATTGGATTCGTATAATTCTGAGCTCAAAATCAAAAGTTACGAATGATTTAGTGCGGACACGTCAAGTCGATTGGCTAGTTAATGTGATTATTCTAAACTGATAATTGGTGCTCATTGAGTAAAGGCTTATAAATGAATCATAATGCATGGCATCACATAGTTTTCGATAGATTGGATTACTTTCACGCTTTGTCGTATCTATTTGTGTCTGAAATTTTGTTACAATATAGAAAATTGAGATAGCTTAACGTGTACATTGGATTTGTGTCATTCTGAGCTCTAAATCAAAACTTACGAACGATTTAGTGCAGACATATCAAGTTGATCGGCCATTTAAAGTTATAGTTCTAAACTGATCATTGGTGCTCTTTAAGTAAAGGCTTATAAATGAATCATACAGCATTGCATCACGCAGTTTGGGTTAGATTGGATTACTTGGACGCTTTGTCGTCTCTATTTCTATCTCTAATTTTGTCAAAATATAGAAAATTAAGCAAGCTTAACATGCGCATTGGATCGTATCATTCTGAGCTGAAAATCCAAAGTTAAAAACGATTTACAGCGGACATGTCAAAGTTGATCAGCCAGTTAATATTATTATTCTAAACTGATCACTGCTGCTCATTGAGTTAAGGCTTCTAAATGAAGCATAATGCATGGCATCACATAGTTTTGGATATATTGGATTACTTTGACGCATTGGCGTATCTATTTTTGTCTCAAATTTTGTTAGAATATAGAAAATTGAGCTAGCGTAATGTGGGCATTGGATTCGTGTCATTCTGAGCTCTAAATTGAAATTTACGGACGATTTACTGCGGACATGCCAAGTTGATCAGCCAGTTAGAGTGATCATTTTAAACTGATCATTGGTGGTCATTGAGTAAAGCCTTATAAATGAAGCATAAAATATGGATCACACATTTTGGGATATATTGGATTACTTGGACGCTTTGTCGTCTCTATTTCGATCTCAAATTTTGTCACAATACAGAAAATCAAGAAAAGGTAACGTGGGGATTGCATTCGTGTCATTAAGAGCTCTAAATCAGGAGTTACTGACAATTTAGTGCAGACAAATCAAGTTGATCAACAAGTTAAGGTGATCATTCTAAACTTATCATTCGTGCTCATTAAGTAAAAGCTTATAAATGAACTATAAAACATGGCATCACAGAGTTTTAGATATATTGGATTACTTGGATTGTTTTTCGTCTCTATTTCTCTTTCAATTTTTGCAAAATATAGAAAATTTAGCTAGATTAACGTGGGCATTGGATTCGTGTCATTCTAAGCTCTAAATCAAAAGTTACGGACGATCGGCCAGTTAATATGATTATTCTAAACTGATCATTGGTGCTCATTGAGTAAACGCTTATAAATGAAGCATAATGTATGGCATCGTGAAGTTTGGGATATACTGAATTATTTGGACGCTTCGTCGTATCTAGATCTCTATCAAATTTTGCCACAATATAAAAAATTGAATAGCCTAAAATCAAAAGTTACGGATGATTTAGTGCAAACAAGTCAAGTCGATCGGCTAGTTAATATGATTATTCTAAATTGATAATTGGTGCTCATTGAGTAAAGGCTTATAAATGAATCATAATGCATACCAGGACAAAGTTTTGATAGATTGGATTACTTGAATGCTATTTTGTATCTATTTGTGTCTCAAATTTTGTTACAATATAGAAAATTGAGCTAGCTTAACATGGACATTGGATTTGTGTCATTGTGAGCTCTAAATCAAAACTTACGGACGATTTAGTGCAGACATGTCAAGTTGATCAGCCAGTTAAAGTTATGATTCTAAACTGATCATTGTTGCTCTTGAGTAAAGGCTTATAAATGAAGCATAAAGCATTCCATCACGCAGTTTGGGATAGATTGGATTACTTGGATGCTTTGTCATCTCTATTTATGTCTCAAATTTTGTCAAAATATAGAAAATTAAGCAAGCTTAACATGCGCATTGGACTCGTGTCATTCAGGGCTCAAAATCCGAAGTTACGGACGATTTTCTGTGGACATGTCAAGTTGATCGGCTAGTTATATGATTATTCTAAACTGATCATTGCTGGTCATTGAGTAAAGACTTCTAAATGAAGCATAATGCATGCCATCACAAAGTTTTTGATATATTTGATTACATGGATGCTTTTTCGTCTCTATTTCTGTTTCAAATTTTGGAAAATATAGAAAATTTAGCTAGTTTAACGTGGGCATTGGATTTGTGTCATTCTGAGCTCTAAATCAAAAGTTATGAATGATTTAGTGCGGACATGTCAAGTTGATCGGCCAGTTAGTATGACTATTCTAAACTGATCATTGGTGCTAATTGAGTAAAGGCCTATAAATGAAGCATAATGTATGGCATTGTGTAGTTTGGGATAGATTGAACTATTTGTACGCTTCGTCGTATCTAGTTCTGTCTCAAATTCTGTCACAATATAAAAAATTGAATAGCTGAACGTGGACACTGGATTCGTATAATTCTGAGCACAAAATCAAAAGTTAAGAATGATTTAGTGCGGACACATCAAGTCGATTGGCTAGTTAATATGATTATTCTAAACTGATAATTAGTGCTCATTGAGTAAAGGCTTATAAATGAATCATAATGCATGGTATCACATAGTTTTGGATAGATTGGATTACTTGGATGTTTTGTCGTATCTGTTTGTGTCTCAAATTTTGTTACAATATAGAAAATTGAGCTAGCTTAACGTGGATATTGGATTTGTGTCATTCTGAGCTCTAAATCAAAACTTACGGATGATTTAGTTTAGACATATCAACTTTATCATCCATTTAAAGTTATGATTCTAAACTGATCATTGGTGCTCTTTATGTAAAGGCTTATAAATGAAGCATACATCATTGCATCACGCAGTTTGGGATAGATTGGATTTCTTGGACGCTTTGTCGTCTCTATTTTGGTCTCAAATTTTGTCAAAATATATAAAATTAAGCAAGCTTAACATGCGCATTAGACTCGTGTCATTCGGAGCTCAAAATCCAAAGTTACGGACGATTTTCTGTGGACATGTCAAGTTGATCGGCTAGTTAATATTTTTATTCTAAACTGATCATTGCATCTCATAAAGTAAAGACTTCTAAATGAAGCATAATTCATGCCATCACAAAGTTTTGGATACATTTGATTACTTGCACTTTTATCGTATCTATTTTTGTCTCAAATTTTAGTTCAATATAGAAAATTAAGCTAGCTTACATGGGCATTGGATTTGTTTCATTCTGAGCTCTAAATCAAACGTTACGGACGATTTAGTGTGGACATATCAAGTTGATCGGCCAGTTGATATGATTATTCTAAATTCATCACTGGTTCTCATTTAGTAAAGGCTTCTAAATGAACCATAATGCATAGCATCACATAGTTTTGGATATATTGGATTACTTGGATGATTTGTTGTATCTATTTCTATCTCAAATTTTGTTACAATATAGAAGATTGAGCTAGCTTATCGTGTACATTGGATTTGTGTCATTCTGAGCTCTAAATCAAAACTTACGGATGATTTAGTGCAGACATATCAAGTTGATTGGCCATTTAAAGTTGTGATTCTAAACTGATCATTGGTGCTCTTTAAGTAAAGACTTATAAATGAAGCATACAACATTGCATCACGCAGTTTGGGATAGATTGGATTACTTGGATGCTTTGTCGTCTCTATTTCTATCTCTAATTTATTCAAATATAGAAAATTAAGCAAGTTTAACATGGGCAATAGATCATATCATTCTGAGCTGAAAATCCAAAGTTGAAAATGATTTACTGCGGACATGTCATGTTGATTGACCAGTTAATATGATTATTCTAAACTGATCACTGCTGCTCATTGAGTAAAAGCTTCTAAATGAAGCATAATGCATGGCATCACATAGTTTTGGATATATTGGATTACTTTGATGCTTTGTCGTATCTATTCTTGTTTTAAATTTTGTTACAATATAGAAAATTGAGCTAGCGTAATGTGAGCATTGGATTCGTGTCATTCTGAGATCTAAATCAAAAGTTACGGACGATTTATTGCGGATATGCCAAGTTGATCAGCCAGTTAAAGTGATCATTATGAACTGATCATTGGTGGTCATTGAGTAAAGCCTTATAAATGAAGCATAAAACATGGATCACACATTTTGGGATATATTTGATTACTCGGACGCTTTGTCGTCTCTATTTCTATCTCAAATTTTGTCACAATATAGAAAGTCAAGAAAGGTTAATGTGGGCATGGCATTCGTGTCATTTTGAGCTCTAAATCAAGAGTTACTGACAATTTAGTGCAGACAACTAGTTAAGGTGATCATTCTAGTTAAGGTGATCATTCTAAACTTATCATTCGTGCTCATTAAGTAAAAGCTTATAAATGAACTATAAAGCATGGCATCACGGAGTTTGAGATAGATTAGATTACTTGGATGCTTTTTTGTCTCTATTTCTCTTTCAATTTTTTGGAAAATATAGACAATTTAGCTAGCTTAACGTGGGCATTGGATTCGTGTCATTCTGAACTCTAAATCAAAAGTTACGGACGATCGGCCAGTTAATATAACTATTCTAAACTGATCATTGGTGCTCATTGAGTAAGCGCTTATAAATGAAGCATAACGCATGGCATCGTGAAGTTCGGGATATACTGGATTATTTAGACGCTTCGTCGTATCTAGATCTGTATCTAATTTTGCCACAATATAAAAAATTGAATAGCTTAAAATCAAAAGTTACGGATGATTTAGTGCAAACAAGTCAATACGATCGGCTAGTTAATATGATTATTCTAAATTGATAATTGGTGCTCATTGAGTAAAGGATTATAAATGAATCATAATGCATAGCATGAAAAAGTTTTTGATAGATTGGATTACTCGAATGCTTTTTCGTATCTATTTGTGTCTCAAATTTTGTTACAATATAGAAAATTGAGCTAGCTTAACATGGACATTGGATTTGTGTCATTGTGAGCTCTAAATCAAAACTTACGGACGATTTAGTGCAGACATATCAAGTTGATCGGCCATTTAAAGTTATGATTATAAACTGATCATTGGTGCCCATTGAGTAAAGGCTTATAAATGAAGCATAAAGCATTCCATCACGCAGTTTGGGATAGATTGGATTACTTGGATGCTTTGTCATCTCTATTTATGTCTCAAATTTTGTCAAAATATAGAAAATTAAGCAAGCTTAACATGCGCATTGGACTCGTGTCATTCTGAGCTCAAAATCCAAAGTTACGGACGATTTTCTGTGGACATGTCAAGTTGATCGGCTAGTTATATGATTATTCTAAATTGATCATTCCTGGTCATTGAGTAAAGACTTCTAAATGAAGCATAATGCATGCCATCACAAGTTTTTGGATATATTTGATTACTTGGATGCTTTTTCGTCTCTATTTTTGTTTCAAATTTTGGAAAATATAGAAAATTTAGCTAGTTTAACGTGGGCATTGGATTTGTGTCATTCTGAGCTCTAAATCAAAAGTTACGAACGATTTAGTGTGGACATGTCAAGTTGATCGGCCAGTTAATATGACTATTCTAAACTGATCATTGGTGCTAATTGAGTAAAGGCCTATAAATGAAGCATAATGTATGGCATCGTGTAGTTTGGGATAGATTGAACTATTTGTACGCTTCGTCGTATCTAGTTCTGTCTCAAATTCTGTCACAATATAAAAAATTGAATAGCTTAAAGTGGACACTGGATTCGTATAATTATGAACTCAAAATCAAAAGTTAGAAATGATTTAGTGCGGACACGTCAAGTCGATTGGCTAGTTAATATGATTATTCTAAACTGATAATTGGTGCTCATTGAATAAAGGCTTATAAATGAATCATAATGCATGGCATCACATAGTTTTGGATAGATTGGATTAATTGGACGCTTTGTCGTATCTGTTTGTGTCTCAAATTTTGTTACAATATAGAAAATTTAGCTAGCTTAATGTGGACATTGGATTTTTGTCATTCTGAGCTCTAAATCAAAACTTACGGACGATTTAGTTTAAACATATCAACTTTATCACCCATTTAATGTTATGATTCTAAAATGATCATTGGTGCTCTTTATGTAAAGGCTTATAAATGAAGCATACAACATTGCATCACGCAGTTTGGGATAGATTGGATTACTTGGACGCTTTGTCGTCTCTATTTCTGTCTCAAATTTTGTCAAAATATAGAAAATTAAGCAAGCTTAACATGCACATTAGACTCGTGTCATTCTTAGCTACTGACGATTTTTTGTGGACATGTCATCGGCTAGTTAATATTTTTATTCTAAACTGATCATTGCAGCTCATTGAGTAAAGACTTCTAAATGAAGCATAATTCATGCCATCACAAAGTTTTGGATACATTTGATTACTTGCACTTTTATCGTTTTTAATTTTGTCTCAAATTTTAGTTCAATATAGAAAATTAAACTAGCTTACATGGGCATTGGATTTGTTTCATTCTGAGTTCTTAATCAAACGTTACAGACGATTTAGTGTGGACATATCAAGTTGATCGGCCAGTTGATATGATTATTCTAAATTCATCATTGGTTCTCATTGAGTAAAGGCTTCTAAATGAAGCATAATGCATGGCATCACATAGTTTTGGATATATTGAATAACTTGGATGATTTGTCATATCTATTTCTATCTCAAATTTTGTTACAATATAGAAGATTGAGCTAGCTTATCATGTACATTGGATTTGTATCATTCTGAACTCTAAATCAAAGCTTACGGATGATTTAGTGCAGACATATCAAGTTGATCGGCCATTTAAAGTTGTGATTCTAAACTGATCATTGGTGCTCTTTAAGTAAAGACTTATAAATGAAGCATACATCATTGCATCGCGTAGTTTGGGATAGATAGGATTACTTGGATACTTTGTCGTCTCTTTCTCTATCTCTAATTTTGTAAAAATATAGAAAATTAAACAAGTTTAACATGCGCATTGGATCGTATCATTCTGAGCTGAAAATCCAAAGCTAAAAACGATTTACTGGACATGTCAAGTTGATTGGCCAGTTAATATGATTATTCTAAACTGATCACTACTACTCATTGAGTAAAGGCTTCTAAATGAAGCATAATGCATGGCATCACATAGTTTTGGATATATTGGATTACTTTGACGCTTTGTCGTATCTATTTCTGTTTCAAATTTTGTTCCAATATAGAAAATTGAGCTAGCGTAATGTGGGCATTGGATTCCTGTCATTCTGAGTTCTAAATCAAAAGTTACGGATGATTTATTGCGGATATGCCAAGTTGATCGGCCAGTTAAAGTGATCATCTTAAACTGATCATTGGTGGTCATTGAGTAAAGCCTTATAAATGAAGCATAAAACATGGATCACACATTTCGGGATATATTGGGTTACTGGGACGCTTTGTCGTCTCTATTTCTATCTCAAATTTTGTCACAATATAGAAAATCAAGAAAGGTTAACGTGGGCATTGCATTCCTGTCATTCTGAGCTCTAAATCAAGAGTTACTGACAATTTAGTGCAGACAAATCAAGTTGATCAACTAGTTAAGGTGATCATTCTAAACTTATCATTCGTGCTCATTAAGTAAAAGCTTATAAATGAACTATAAAACATGGCATCACGGAGTTTGAGGTAGATTGGATTACTTGGATGCTTTTTTCGTCTCTATTTCTCTTTCAATTTTCGCAAAATATAAAAACTTTATCTAGCTTAACGTGGGCATTGGTATTCGTGTCATTCTGAGCTCTAAATCAAAAGTTACGGACGATCGGCCAGTTAATATGACTATTCTAAACTGATCATTGGTGCTCATTGAGTAAACGCTTATAAATGAAGCATAATGCATGGCATCGTGAAGTTTGGGATATACTGGATTATTTGGATGCTTCATCGTATCTAGATTAGTATCAAATTTTACCACAATATAAAAAATTGAATAGCTTATAATCAAAAGTTACACATGATTTAGTGCAGACAAGTCAAGTCGATCGGCTAGTTAATATGATTATTCTAAATTGATAATTGGTTCTCATTGAGTAAAGGCTTATAAATGAATCATAATGCATTGGATGACAACGTTTTTGATAGATTTGATTACTTGGACGCTTTGTCGTATCTATTTGTGTCTCAAATTTTTTACAATATAGAAATTGAGCTTGCTTAACGTGGACAACGGAATTGTGTCATTCTGAGCTCTAATTCAAAACTTATGGACGATTTAGTGCAGATATATCAAGTTGATCGGCCATTTAAAGTTTTGCTTCTAAGCTCATCATTGGTGCTCTTTAAGTAAAGGATTATAAATGAAGCATACATCATTGCATCACGCAGTTTGGGATAGATTGGATTACTTGTACGATTTTTCATCTCTATTTCTGTCTTAACTTTTGTCAAAATATAGAAAATTAAGCAAGCTTAACATGCACATTGGATTCGTGTCGTTTTGAGCTTAAAATCCAAAGTTCCGGACGATTTACTACGGATATGTCATGTTTATCGGCCAGTTAGTATGATTATTCTAAACTGATCAGTGCTGATCATTGAGTAAAGACTTCTAAATGAACCATATTGCATGGCATCACAATGTTTTTGGATATATTTGATTACTTGGACTTTTATCGTATCTATTTTTTTCTCAAATTTTGATACATTATAAAAAATTAAGCTAGCTTAACACAGATATTGGAGTCATGTCATTCGGATCTCTAAATCAAAAGTTACAGACGATTTAGTGCGGAAATATCAAGTTGATCGGTCAGTTAATATGATTATTCTAATATATGATTATTCTAAACTGATCATTGGTCTTTATTGAGTAATGGCTTCTAAATGAAGCATAATGCATGGCATCACATAGTTTTGGATATAATGGATTACTTGGACACTTTTTCGTATCTATTTCTGTCTCAAATTTTGTTACAATATAGAAAATTGAGGTGCTAACACTAAAAGAAAACATCAAATTCCCGGCGGACAGTTTCCTCGGCAATCCGTCGAGAAGAACAACTCCTGTCTCCTTTCCGACAACAAATGCCCATCGGGACTATTTATTCGGAAATCAATTTCCGTTGGAAATGGATCAGGAATTACCGACGGTTTGGCGATAAAGGCTACCATCAAAAACTTTCGACGGATCGACGATGGGTTCATGCCGTCGGCAAATACCAATGGGTATTCGATGGATTTGTTCCATCAGAAATTTATGACGTATTTGCGATGGATTTTGTCAGTCGGGCCGTCGATGTTTTCCGATGACCGATACCGTCAGAAATGTGAACCGATGGTGTATCACGATGGTTTTCACCCGTTGGGAGTTAACCGACATGTATCCGATGGAACCGTACGTCGGTAATTTCTGACGACAGCATCCGTCGGAAATAACCAAATAATTGAAAAAAATTTGAATATTGATTTTTTAAAAATGATTCATTAAATATTTTTAAAATATATTTTTTTAAAATATTTTTAAAAAAATATTAATAGAATTAAAAAAATAATATTTCTAATTATACATATAATTATTTTTTAATTGTTTTAAATCTACAAATTATATCGGAGGAGCACGAGGAGAAAGAGAAGAAAAAAAAGTCATCGGGAAAACTTGGTTCTCATCATTTTTACAATACTTTTAAGATTCTTCATCTTTATCTTCATAGCCGCCATTTTTTCTTTTATCTGTTTATTCTCCTCGTTTCTAGACGCAAATATTGCACCACCGGTATCTGCAAATCTCCCGAGTCCTGCATGACGATCCTTAGAAAATGGCACTTCCTGTAAAAACAAAAAAAATTTATTAAAAAGATATTATATTATTAAATATAAAAATAAATAAAAAGAAAATTCAAACTTACATCAAGAACGAAATGGTTAATAACAGAACGAGGTAATTCAGCGACCAAAGATGAAGAACCAACTTGAGACTGCTGAGTTAAAATATCACTTTTTTTCTTTTTCACTTTTTCGATGATCTCACTAACGAGACCATCTTGCATGCGACCAGTCTTTTTGTTTGTGTGGACGGCCTCGAGAAGTTGCAAGTGACACGGAGGCGCTCCAAATTTTTGTGCCTAAAAGTAAAAAAAATTGTAAATTAATAATTTAAAAATTTTCAAAGAATAATTAATTTTGCCAATTGATCGGCTCGTCTCAGAAAACTAGTTGATCCGACATTGTGAATGTAAATGCCTTTGCCTCCTCGGTTGCTCTTCCGGTTTCCCGAATAAGTCTTTGAGATGACCTCATCGCTGGAAGATTCCCAATAATGAATAAAGTCGTTCCAAACCGAATCATTAAACCCTCTTTGTTTATCTTTTCCCTTTTTTCCATTTTTGTTTCCACTCGTTCATGTGCTAGAAAAATTGTACCGCAGCCTCTTTTTGAAAAGCTTCTTCCACCAATTTTGTTTTTATAGGATTCCATATAAATTCTTTCTGCAAAATTACTTATATATTACTAAAAAATATTATTAAAAACTATTTAAAACAATTATATATTTAAAAATAAAGTAACGTACCGCAAACATTCTGAACCAAATCTGACGTTTTTAATACGGAATATCTCTAAATTTGGTATATGGTTTGTTCAAAAGAGAATGAAGCATCTTTAATATAGATTTGCTTATTCCGATATTTAGAATACCAAACCTACGAATATTTATTAGAATAGCGTTAAAAATAATTATAGAAAATTTAATTTACCATGTCGAATTTCCTTGACGTCTCGGATCGAGAAATGTAAGAAATTCACGACCAGGCGGCTAAACCAATTCTTCAATTGTCATTGGTTGGAAAGAATCATTTGTAGATTTTCGAACATGAGTTGGTATACAATTTGGAGTAGATGACTCACCACGTCTTTGTTACTCTTGATACGACCGTAAAACATTATGATTGTTACATTTTATCAGTCTATCTACATTTACTATTTGCCATTTTTTCTTTGAAACATTAAATTATTTAAAATAATAATCAATTATTTTTATTTTGATGAAAATTTTTAAAGAACTTTTCCAATTTTTATATAAAATTAATTAGTTTTCACTCTCGTAATCGATTGTATTTTGTAATTTTCATTATTAGTTGAGTTATTTTTAGAAAGATAACAAGTCATATTATTTCATCTAAAAAATGCTTTTCTTAACTTTTGAAACAAAAGTTAAGTAAAGTTTAGCTTTTGATTTTTATGATACATCGAATGAAAAACTAATGTAATGACGTTACGGCACCTCATAATTTTACTACACGAATTACCACATGAGAAACAGATGTGAAGACATGTCCTAATCATGCTACAAATTTATTCCTCGCTGCCCTAATTATACACAAAACCTATCGTTTACATTAATAAACAGTTAAGAAAATCAGAATGAGCAACTGTAAGTTTGCTTTCAGACATTTAAACAAACAGTTTGCACTCATGCAACCATTCAAACGAAATTCAACAAATGCACCATCAAAAGTTAGTAAAACAAAGAATCACAAACTTTCTGTATCAAACCATCTTTTTATCCTATGAGTTTAGATAAAATCGTATACAGAAGCGTAATAAAGCACTGGCTCTTCACAAACCATAGAATGAATCTATCGAACAAATTTGGCCTAACAAGTCAAACAATTTACGAAGTTCAACCTTTATTTTTCCGGAAAAGAAAAAGAAGAGAAGCTACAATGGAAATACTCCGGCAAAAACACCAATTTTCCCTTTTCGAGGATCGACGAATAGTCAAAGAACAACCGTCGTTAACTTCTCTCTTTGGTTTCCAAATTAACAGGCTTGTGAAGACTCATCAGTAATAAAAAACTGCTTCTTGCTTTTATACAAACAGTTTTTCGGAGCAAATATTACAACTTCCATAAAAAAAAACAAGACTTTCTGTATTTATTTGGGAAAAGGTCCGACCAGATTATGTAATATATGTATAGGCTTCTCCTATACAACAGTGACTCTTGCCACAATGCCAACAACGCAAACTCACAAATGGTTCAAACTTGAAACGAAGCAGAGACAGGTTTATATCATATTCTACCCCAAGCACTTTAAATAAAAACATCTATTCAGATATACTCGTGACCAATTACCACAGAAAAATCGGTACATGCCAATAAATAGTAATAATGAAAAAAACTTACATGACTAGCGACGACAGCGGCGGGAGGTGAAGAAGAAAAGGGGTTTCCGGCGACGACAGCGGCTGGAGGCGAAGAGGCAGAGAAGGAGAGAAAGGCGAGAGAGAAAGAGGAGAAGAAACAGTCGTAGGTTATATTACATATTTCCGACGGCAATTTCCATCCGGAATCCATCAAAAATTTAATAAATATTTCCGCGAAAGCCTGCGTTGGGCATTACGTTTCTCGTGTAAAATTTTAGGCCGTCGGAAATCCATCGGTTTTCCGATTGATTGCTTAAAACCCGTGCATGTTCGACAAATAGTCTGTCCATGTTGCAATTGACAGTTTTCCGATGGTTTTCCGACGGCTGTCCGACGGAGTTAACAAAGCCATCGGAAATCCGTCGGTTACTTAAATCAATATTTCAAAAACATATTTATATATTATTAAAAAACGTTTTAGTTTATTTTGTATACAAAAAAATGCATATGGAAATAACATCACTTTTTCATCTGATGAACATTCTGAATTTAATCTGAATCTGATGAACATTCTGAATTAGCTGAATTTTGGTCGTCAAACTTGCCAATCTCTTCTTCTGAATCTTGAAACACGTTGTAATCTCTGTTCGTGGTGTCATCAACAACAAGGTTAACTTCAAGAGAAGTGTCTATTGAACCTAAGTTACCAATTGTGCTTTGTTGCATAGGGTCTTGTTCGGTAATACCACATACCATTCCTCTAGGATATATTGAGGTCATTGTAATCCAATGATCTTGCTTGTTCCTCACACGAGAATATCGAATGTAACAAACCTGGTCCGCTTGTGATGGAAGTATAAAAGGATCATATTTTTGATGTCGCTAACAAGAGTGGACAAATGTAACACCGAATTCGTCTTGTCATTGACCCATGACAGGGTCATACCAGTCACAGTAGAACACAATACACCTCAAATCAATTATTCATGGATAGTGAACTTCTAAGATTTCACGAAGAACACAATTGTATACAATTTCTCCCGATTGAGATGATACACCATAATTACAAGTTGTTTGTGAGTTTTCTTCGAGATGACTCTTATTGAATCGTTTGTAACTTTTGTTTTATAGCTCAGAATGACACAATCTATTACCCACGTTAAGCTACCTCAATTTTCTATATTGTGACAAAATTTGGGACAGCAATAGATACAACAAAGCATCCAAGTAATCCTGTTTATCACAAACTGCGTGATGCCATGCACTATGCTTCATTTATAAGCTTTTACTCAGTGATCACCAATGATCAGTTTAGAATGCTCATTTTAACTAACCGATCAACTTGACATCTACACTAACTCGTCCGTAAATTGTGACTTATAGTTCAGAATGGCACGATTCCAATGCCCACGTTAAACTAGTTCAATTTTCTATATTGAGAAAAGATTTCCGATAGAAATAGATATGACAAAGCATCCAAGTAACCCAATCTATCAAAAACTGCATGATGTCATGCATTATACTTCATTTATAAGCCTTTACTCAATGAGCACCAAGGATCACTTTTGAATTATCATATTAACTGGCCAATCAACATGACATGTCCACGCTAAATTGTCTGTAACTTATGATTAAGAGCTCAGAATAACACGAATACAATGCCCATGTTAAGCTAGTTCAATTTTTTATATTCTTACAAAATTTGAGACAAAACTAGATACAACAAAGCGTCCAAGTAATCAAATCTATCCAAAACTTCGTGATGCCATGCATTATGCTTCATTTATAAGCATTTACTTAATGAGCACCAATGATCATTTTAGAATAATCATATTAACTGGCCGATCAAGTTGACATGTCCGCACTAAATCATCCTTAAATTTCGATTTATAGCTCAGAATGATACGAATCCAATGACTACGTTAAACTACCTCAGTTTTCTATATTTTGATGAAATTTGAGATAAAAATAGAGAAGAAAAATTGTCCAAGTAATGAAATCTATCCCAAAGTACGTGATGTCGTGCTTTATGCTTAATTTATAAGCCTTTACTTAATGAGCACCAATGATCAGTTTAGAATGATCACTTTAACAGGCCGATCAACTTGACATGTCCGCACTTAGTCATCCGTCACTTTTGGTTTAGAGCCCAGAATGACATGAATGCAATGCCCACGTTAAGATTCATATTGTAATAAAATTTGAGACAAAAATAGAGAAAAAAATGCGTCTAACTAATCCAATCTATCTAAAATTGTGTGATGCCATGCATTATGTTCATTTTATTAGCCTTTATTCAATGAGCTCCAATTATCCGTTTAGAATGATCACTTTAACTGGTCAATCAACCAGACATGTCCACACTAAATCATCCGTAAATTTTGATTTAGGTCTCATAATGACACGAATCCAATGCCCATGTTAAAGTAGCTTAATTTTGTATATTGTGACAAAATTTGAGGCAAAAATAGATACGAGAAAGTCTCCAAGTAATCCAGTCTATCCCAAACTCCGTGATGCCATGTATTATTCTTCATTTATAAGCTTTTAATCAATGAGCACCAATGATCAGTTTAGAATTATCATTTTAACTGGCCATCAACTTGACATGCCTGCATTTAATCATCCATAACTTTTGATTAATAGGTTAGAATGACACGGATTCAATGCCCACATTAAGCTAGTTCAATTTTCTATAATTTAACAAAATTTGAGACAAAACTAGATACAAAAAAGCTTCCAAGTAATCAAATCTATCCAAAATTGCATGATTCCATGCATTAAGATTCATTTATAAGCATTTACTTGATGTAATTTGCCGATAAACTTGACATCTACGCCCTAAATCGTCCGTAACTTTTGATTTAAAGCTTAAAATGACACGAATCCAATGCCCACATTAATTTATTTCAATTATCTATTTTGTAACAAAATTTGAGGCAAAAATAGATACGAAAAAGCGTCCAAGTAATCCAATCTATCTAAAACTGTGTGATGCCAAGCATTATGCTTCATTTATAAGCCTTTACTAAATTAGCACCAATTATTAGTTTAGAATGTCACTTACTGCCAGATCAACTAGCGTTAAATCATCCATAACTTTTGATTTAGATCTCAGAATGACAAGAATTCAGTGCCCACGTTAAGCTACTTCAATCTTCTATATTGTGATAAAATTTAAGACTAAAATTGCTTCGACAAAGCATCCAACAAATCCCATCTATCCAAAACTGTGTAATGTCATGCATTATGCTTCATTAATAAGCATTTACTCATAAGCACCAATGATCATTTTAGAATTATCATATTAACTGACCGATCAACATGACATGTCCACACTAAATCGTCCGTAACTTTTGTTTTATAGCTCGGAATGACACGAATCCAATGCCCACGTCAAAGTAGCTCAATTTTCTATATTGTGACAAAATTTGAGACAGAAATAGATATGACAAAGCGTCAAAGTAATCCATTCTATCCAAAACTACGTGATGTCATGCATTATGTTTCATTTATAAGCTTTTACTCAATGAGCACCATGATCAGGTTAGAATAATCATATTAACTGGACGATTAACTTGAAATGTCCGAACTAAATCATCCTTAACTTTTGTTTTGGAGCCCCAAATGATACGAATACAATGCCAACGTTAGGCTAGCTCAATTTTCAATATTTTGACAAAATTTGATATAAAAATAGAGCAGACAAAGCGATCAAGTAATCAAATCTATCTCAAACTACGTGATGCCATGCTTTATGCTTCATTTATAAGCCTTTACTTATTGAGCACCAATGATCATTTTAGAACAATCACTTTAAATGGCCGATCAACTTGAAATGTCCGCACAAAATCATCCATAACTTTTGATATAGAGCTCAGAATGATATGAATACAATGCCCACGTTAAGCTAATTCAATTATCTATATTGTAACAAATTTTGAGACAAAAATAGATACGAAGAAGCGTCCAAGTAATCCAATCTATCTATAACTGTGTGATACCATGCATTATGCTTCATTTATAAGCCTTTACTCAATGAGCACGAGTTATATGTTTAGAATGATCAGCTTAACTCGCCGATCAACTAGACATGTCCGCGATAAATCGTCTGTAACTTTTGATTTAGATCTCAGAATGACACGAATCCAATGTCATCGTTAAGCTAGCTCAATTTTTCTACATTGTGGTAAAATTTAAAACTAAAATTGCTTTGACAAAGTGTCCAAGTAATCCCATCTATCCAAAACTGCACAATTTCATGCATTATGCTTCATTATTCAATGAGCACCAATGATTAGTTTACAATGATCATATTAACTTGCTGATCAACATGACATGTCCATACCAAATCGTCTGTAACTTTTGTTTTGTAGCTCAGAATGACACGAATCAATTGCGCATGTTAAGCTACCTCAATTTTGTATATTGTGACAAAATTTGGGACAGAAATAGATACAACAAAGTATCCAAGTAATCTTGTCTATCACAAACTGCATATGCATGCACTATGCTTCATTTATAAGCTTTTACTCATTGATCACCAATGATCAGTATAGAATGCTCATTTTAACTGACCGATCAACTTGACATGTATACACTAACTCGTCCGTAAATTGTGACTTATAGTTCAGAATGACACGAATCCAATGGCCACATTAAACTAATTCAAATTTAAATATTGATAAAAGATTTGCGATAGAAATAGATACAACAAAATATCCAAGTAACCCAATATATCAAAAACTGCATGATGTCATGCATTATACTTCATTTATAAGCCTTTACTCAATGAGCACCAAGGATAACTTTTGAATTATCATATTAACTGGCCAATCAACTTGACATGTCCGCACTAAATTGTCCGTAACTTATGATTTAGAGCTCAGAATGACCCGAATCCAATGCCCACGTTAAGCTAGTTTAATTTTTTATATTCTGACAAAAGTTGAGACGGAACTAGATACCACAAAGCGTCCAAGTGATCCAACCTATCCAAAACTGTGTGATGCCATGCATTATACTTCATTTATAAACCTTTACTTAATGAGCACCAATGATCATTTTAGAATAATCATATTAACTGGCCGATCATGTTGACATGTCTGCACTAAATCATCCGTAAATTTTGATTTATAGCTCAGAATGATACGAATCCAATGCCTACGTTAAACTACCTCAATTTTCTATATTGTGACAAAATTTGAGACAAAAATAGATAAGAGAAAGTCTCCAAGTAATCCAGTTTATCCCAAAATCCGTGATGCCATGTATTATTCTTCATTTATAAGCTTTTACTCAATGAGCACCAATGATCAGTTCAAAATGATCATTTTAACTGGCCATCAACTTGACATGCCTGCACTTAATCGTCCATAACTTTTGATTTATAGGTTAGAATGACACGAATCCAATGCTCACATTAAGCTAGTTCAATTTTCTATATTTTAACAAAATTTGAGACAAAACTAGATACAACAAAGCTTCCAAGTAATGAAATCTATCCAAAATTGCGTGATTCCATGCATTATGCTTCATTTATAAGCATTTACTCAATGAGCACCAATGATCAGTTTAGAATGATCATTTAAACTCCCGATCAACTTGACATGTCCGCCCTAAATCGTCTGTAACATTTAGAGCTTAAAATGACACGAATCCAGTAGCCATGTTAAGCTATTTCAATTATCTATGTTGTAACAAAATTTGAGGCAAAAATAGATACGAAAAAGCGTCCAAGTAATCCAATCTATCTAAAACTGTGTGATGCCAAGAATTATGCTTCATTTATAAGCCTTTACTTAATTAGCACCAATTATTAGTTTAGAATGTCACTTTAACTGCCTGATCAACTAGACATGTCCGCATTAAATCGTCTGTAACTTTTGATTTAGATAACAGAATGACACGAATTCAATGTCCACGTTAAGCTAGCTCAATTTTCTATATTGTGATAAAATTTAATACTAAAATTGCTTCGACAAAGCATCCAACTAATCTCATCTATCCAAAACTGTGCAATGTCATGCATTATGCTTCATTTATAAGCGTTTACTCATGAGCACCAATGATCATTTTAGAATTATCATATTAACTGACCAATCAACATGACATGTCCACATTAAATCTTTCATAACTTTTGTTTTATAGCTCGGAATGACACGAATCCAATGCCCACGTTAAACTAGCTCAATTTTATATATATTGAAAAAAATTGAGATAGAAATAGATACGAAAAAGCATCCAAGTAATCTTGTCTATCCCAAACTGCATGATACCATGCATTATGCTTCATTTATGCTATTACTCAATGAGCACCAATGATGACTTTAGAAGGATCATTTTATTTGGTCGATCAACTTGACATGTCTACACTAACTTCTCTGTAAATTTTTACTTATAGTTCAGAAAGACACAAATCCAATGCCCACGTTAAACTAGTTCATTTTTCTATATTTAGACAATATTTGAGATAGAAATAGATACAAAAAGTGTCCAAGTAATCCAATCTATCAAAAACAGCGTGATTTCATGCATTATGCTTAATTTATAAGCCTTTACTCAATGAGGACCAATGATTACTTTAGAATGATCATATTAACTTGCCGATCAACATGACATGCCCGCACTAAATTGTCCCTTACTGTTGATTTAGAGCTCAGAATCACACGAATCCAATGCCCACGATAAGCTAGCTCAATTTTCTATATTGTGACAAAATTTGAGATAGAAATAGGTACGCTTTATTCTTCATTTATAAGCTTTTACTCAATGAGCACCTTGATCAGTTCACAATGATCATTTTAACTTGCTGATCAACTTGAGATGTTTGCACGAAATGGTGTATAACGTTTGATTTAGAGCTCAGAATGACCAAATCCATTGCCCACGTTAAGCTCGTTCAATTTTTTATATTATGACAAAATTTGAGGCAGAAATAGATACGGCAAAGGGTCCAAGTAATCAAATCTATCCAAAACTGATTGATGCCATGCATTATGCTTCATTTATAAGCCTTCACTCAATAAGCATGAATGATCAGTTTAGAATAAGCATATTAACTAGCCGATCAACTTGACATGTCCGCAGTAAATCGTCCGTAACTTTTGACTTACAACTCAGAATGATACGAATCCAGTTCCCACGTTAAGCTACTACAATTTTCTCTAATTTGACAAAATATGAGATAGAAATAGAGATGAAAAAAGCATCCGAGTAATCCAATCTATCCCAAACTATGTGATGTTATGCTTTATGTTTCATTTATAAGCCTTTACTTAATGAACACCAATGATCACTTTGGAATGATCACTTTAACTGGCCGATCAACTTAACATGTCTACATTAAATCGTGCGTAACTTTTGAGTAAAGCTCAGAATGATACTAATCCAATGCCCATGTTAAGCTAGCTTAATTTTCTATATTGTAACAAAATTTGAGACACAAATAGATTCGACAAAGCGTCCAAGTAATCCAATATATCTAAAACTGTGTGCTGCCATGTATTATGCTTTATTTATAAGCCTTTACTCATTGAGTACCAATGATCACTTTAAAATGATCACTTCAACTAGGCATGTCCACATTAAATCGTATGTAACTTTTGATTTAGATCTCTGAATGACACGAATCCAATGCCCACGTTAAGCTATCTCAATTTTCTATATTGTGACAAAATTTGGGAAAGAAATAGATACGACAAAGGGTCCAAGCAATCCAATCTATCCAAAACTGCGTGTTGCCATGCTTTAATCTTCAATTATAAGCCTTTATTTAATGACCACCAATGATCAGTTTAGAATGCTCATTTTAACTGTCCGATCAACTTGATATGTCCGCACTAAATCATCCGTAACTCTTGATTTAGATCTCCGAATGACACGAATTCGATGCCCACGTTAAGCTAGATCAATTTTCTATATTGCGACAAAATTTGAGACAGAAATATATATGACAAAGCGGCGAAGTAATCCAGTCTATCCAAAACTACGTGATGCCATGCATTATGTTTCGTTCATCAGCCTTTACTCAATGAGCACCATGAACAGGTTAGAATAATCATATTAACAGGACGATCAACTTGAAATATCTGCACTAAATCATCTGTAACTTTTGATTTATAGCCCAAAATGATACGAATCCAATGCCAATGTTAGGCTAGTTCAATTTTCTATATTTTGACATAATTTGATATAAAAATAGAGAAGACAAAGCATCCCAGTAATCAAATCTATCTCAAACTATGTGAAGCCATGCTTTATGCTTCCTTTATAAGCCTTTACTTATTGAGCATCAATGATCATTTTAGAATGATCACTTTAACTAGCCGATCAACTTGACATGTCCGCACTAGATCGTGCATAACTTTTGATTTAGAGCTTAGAATGATACGAATCCAATGCCCATGTTAAGCTAATTCAATTATCTATATTGTAACAAATTTTGAGACAAAAATAGATACGAAAAAGCGTCCAAGTAATCTAATCTATCTAAAACTGTGTAGTGACATGCATTGTGCTTCATTTATAAGCCTTTACTCAATGAGCACCAATTATCTGTTTAGAATGATCAGTTTAACTCGCGGATCAACTAGACATGTCTGCGAAAAATCGTCTGTAACTTTTGATTTAGATCTCAGAATGACACGAATCCAATGCCCACGTTAAGCTAGCTTAATTTTCTATATTGTGATAAAATTTAAAACTAAAATTGCTTCGACAAAGTGTCCAAGTAATCCCATCTACCCAAAACTACGTAATATCATGCATTATTCTTCATTTATGCTTCATTATTCAATGAGCACCAATCATCAGTTTATGATAATCATATTAACTTGCCGATCAACATGACATGTCCATACTGAATCGTCTGTAACTTTTGTTTTATAGCTCAGAATGACACGAATCAATTGCCCACGTTAAGCTACCTTAATTTTCAATATTGTGACAAAAATTGGGACAGACATAGATACAACAAAGCATCCAAGTAATCTTGTCTATCCCAAACTGCGTGATGCCACGCAAGGTGCTTCATTTATAAGCTTTTACTCAGTGATCACCAATGATCAGTTTAGAATGCTCATTTTAACTGACCGGTCAACATGGAAAGTCTACACTAACTCGTCCGTAACTTGTGACTTGTAGTTCAAAATGACACGAATCCAATGCCCATGTTAAACTCGTTCAATTTTCTGTATTGAGAAAAGATTTGTGATAGAAATAGATACGACAAAGCATCCAAGTAACCCAATCTATCAAAAACTGTGTGATGTCATGCATTATGCTACATTTATAAGCCTTTACTCAACGAGCACCAAGGATCACTTTTGAATGATAATATTAACTGCCTGATCAACTTGACATGTCTGCACTAAATTGTTTGTAACTTATGATTTAGAGCCTGAGAATGACCCGAATGCATTGCCCACGTTAAGCTAGTTCAATTTTTTATCTTGTGACAAAATTGGAGACAGAACTAGATACAACAAAGCGTCCAAGTCCAAGTAATCAAATCTATCCAAAACTGCGTGATGCCAAGCATTATGCTTCATTTATAAGCCTTTACTTGATGAGCACCAATGATCGTTTTAGAATAATCATATTAACTGGCCGATCAAGTTGACATGTCCGCACTAAAGCGTTAGTAAATTTGGATTTATAGCTCATAATGATACGAATCCAATGCCCACATTAAACTAGCTCAACTTTCTATATTTTGATGAAATTTGAGATAAAAATAGAGAAGAAAAATTGTCCAAGTAATGAAATCTATCCCAAACTACGTGATGTCGTGCATTATGCTCATTTATAAGCCTTTGCTTAATAAGCACCAATGAACAGTTTATAATGATCACTTTAACTGGCCGATCAACTTGACATGTCCGCACTAATTCATCCGTCAATTTTGGTATAGAGCTCAGAATGACATGAATGCATTGCCCACATTAACATCCATATCGTAACAAAATTTGAGACAAAAATAGATACAAAAAGCGTCCAAGTAATCCAATCTATCTAAAACTGTGTGATGCCATGCATTATGTTCATTTATAAGCCTTTGCTCAATGAGCTCCAATTATCAGTTTAGAATGATCACTTTAACTGGTCAATCAAGTAGACATGTCCGCACTAAATCATCCGTAAATTTTGATTTTGATCTCATAATGACACGAATCCAATGCCCACGTTAAGCTAGCTCACTTTTCTATATTGTGACAAAATTTGACACAAAAATAGATACGAGAAAGTGTCCGAGTAAACCAGTCTATCCCAAATTACGTGATGCCATTTATTATTCTTCATTTATATGCTTTTACTCAATGAGCACCAATGATCAGTTTAGAATGATCATTTTAACTGGCCATCAACTTGACATGCCTACACTAAATCCTCTATAACTTTTGATTTATATGTTAGAATGACAAGAATCCAATGCCCACATTCAGCTAGTTCAATTTTCTATATTTTGACAAAATTTGAGACAAAACTAGATACAACAAGGCTTCCAAGTAATCAAATCTATCCAAGATTGGGTGATTCCATGCATTAAGCTTCATTTATAAGCATTTACTCAATGAGCACCAATGATCAGTTTAGAATGATCATTTTAACTCGACAATCATCTGGACATGTCTGCTCGAAATGGTCCGTAACTTTGGATTTAGAGCTCAAAATGACACGAATCCAATGCCCACGTTAAGCTAGTTGAAGTTTTTATATTGTGACAAAATTTGAGACAGAACTAGATATTATAAAGCATCCAAGTAATCAAATCTATCCAAAACTGAGTGATGCCATGCTTTATACTTCAATTATAAACCTTTATTTAATGAGCACCATTGATCAGTTTATAATCATCACTTTAAGTGTCCGATCAACTTGACATGTCCACACTAAATCTACCATA